>AWOL01S0026559.1:41435-69062 GCA_000715115.1 Nicotiana otophora | reverse complement strand
GATCCAGGATCTATGTATTCATATGTGTCATCTCTATTTGCTCCATTCTTGGGTGTTTCTCGTTAGTCCTTGAGTACTCATGTTTATGTGTCCACTCCTGTGGGCGATTCTGTTGTTATGAACCGGATATACCGGTACAGTATTATTACATTCTGTGGTTATGAAACTAGAGCAGATCTCTTATTTCTGGAGATGGCCAAATTTGAAATTATTCTGGGCATGGACTGGTTATCTCCATATCATGCTATTCGAGATTGTCATGCCAAGACTGTTACCTTAGCTATTCCAGCATTGCCTAAGCTGGAGTGGAAGGTTTCGTCTGTTAGTTTATTTAATCGAGTTATTTCTTTTATAAAGGCTCAACACATGGTTGAGAAGGGTTGTTTGGCTTATCTAGCCTATGTTCGGGATACTACTGCAGAGACTCCGGCTATTGGTTCTGTGCTTGTAGTTCGGGAGTTCTCCGATGTGTTTCCGTTAGATCTTCCAGGTATGCCATCGGATCGTGATATTGATTTCTGTATAGACTTGGCTTCAGATACCCAACCTATATCTATCCCATCGTATTGCATAGCTCCAAATGACTTGAAAGAATTGAAAGAACAACTTGAAGAGTTACTAGCCAAAGGGTTCATCAGACCGAGTGTATCGCCTTGGGGTGCACCAGTATTATTTGTGAAAAGGAAGGATGGAACAATACGGATGTGTATTGATTATTGCCAATTGAAGAAAGTCACTATTAAAAACAAGTACCCGTTGCCGCGTATTGATGATTTATTTGATCAGTTGCAGGGTGCTAGGGTATTCTCTAAGATCGATTTGAGGTCGGGGTACCATTCGTTGAAGATTTGGGATTCAGATGTTCCGAAGAGTGCTTTTCGGACTAGATATGGTCATTATGAGTTTCTGGTGATGTCCTTCGGTTTAATTAATGCCCCAGCAGCGTTTATGGATCTGATGAACAGGGTATTCAGGCCATATATTGATTTGTTTGTCATTGTCTTCATTGATGACATATTGATCTACTCACGTAGTAAGGAGGAACATGAGCAACATATGAGAGTAGTGCTTCAGACATTGCGGGAACAAAAGTTATATGCTAAGCTCTCTAAATGTGAGTTTTGCCTAGAGTCTGTAGCATTTTTGGGACATATCGTATCGGGTGAAGGTATTAAAGTTGATCCCAAAAAGATTGAGGCAGTTCAGAATTGGCATCGTCCCACTTCGGCCACGGAGATCAGGAGTATTCTGAGTTTGGCAGGTTATTATCATCGTTTCGTGGAAAGTTTTTCATCTATTGCAGCACCTTTGACCAAATTAACCCAGAAGGGTGCTCCATTCCGATGGTCCGATGATTGTCAGGTGAGCTTTCAGAAGCTCAAGACATCGTTGACTACAACACCAGTGTTAGTGTTGCCTTCCGGTTCGGGGATGTATACAGTGTATTGCGACGCTTCGCACGTTGGCTTGGGTTGTGTATTGATGCAGGAAGGGCAAGGTATTGCATATGCTTCACGTCAGCTGAATCCCCACGAGCAGAATTATCTGGTACATGATTTGGAGTTAGCTGCGATTGTTCACGCCTTTAAGATTTGAAGGCATTATCTTTATGGGGTGTCTTGTGAAGTTTACACTAATCATCGCAGTTTGCAGCATTTGTTCAAGTAGAAGGACCTAAATTTGAGGCAGTGCTGATGGCTGGAGTAACTAAACGACAATGATATTACTATCCTGCATCATCCAGACAAAGCAAATATGGTTGCAGAAGCCTTGAGCAGAAAGGGGGAGACTATGGGTAGTTTGGCTTTCATTTCAGTAGAGGAAAGACCATTAGCCTCAGATATTCAGTCCTTGGCTAACAGACTTGTGAGGCTGGATATTTCAGAGCCTAGCCGAGTTCTTGCATGTGTTGTGGCCCAATCTTCACTATTTGAACAGATCAAGGCTCGCCAGTATGATGACCCACACCTGATGGTTCTTTGTGAAACGGTACTACGAGGTGGTGCCAAGGAAGTTACTATTGGAACAGGTGGTGTTCTGCGACTCCAGGATCGTCTATGTGTTCCTAATGTGGATGGACTGAGGAAAACAATCCTGGAGGAGGCACACAGTTCTCGGTATTCTATTCATCCAGGTGTTACTAAGATGTATCGTGACTTGAGGCAGCATTATTTGTGGCGACGAATGAAAAAGGACATAGTTGAGTATGTAGTTAGGTGTCTAAATTTCCAGCAAGTTAAGTATGAGCACCAGAGGCCAGGTGGCCTACTTCAGCAGATGACTATACCAGAGTGGAAATGGGAACGAATTACTATCGACTTTGTAGTTGGGTTGCCGCGGACCTTGAGGAAGTTTGATGCAGTTTGGGTGATTGTTGACAAGTTGACCAAGTCAGCACATTTTATTCCTGTTGTGACTACGTATACTTCAGAGAAGTTGGCCCAGATATATATTCAGGAGATAGTTCGGTTGCACGGTGTGCCAATTTCCATCATATAAGACGGAGTCCCTCAGTTTACTTCACATTTTTAGAGAGCAGTACAGAGTGAGTTGGGGACCCATGTAGATCTCAGCACAACCTTTCATCCGCAGAACGACGGGCAGTCAGAGCAGACAATTCAGATTTTGGAGGATATGCTCAGGGCATGTATGATCGACTTTGGAGGTCAGTGGGATCGTTTCCTACCTTTGGCTGAGTTTGCTTATAATAACAGTTACCAATCCAGCATCGGGATGGCTCCATTTGAGGATTTATATGGTCGCCGATGTAGTTCACCTATCGGATGGTTTGAGCCAGGTGAGGCTAAGTTATATGGTACTGATTTGGTAAGAGATGCCTTGGAAAAGGTAAAGTTGATTCAGGAGCGACTTCGTACAACACAGTCTAGACAAAAGAGTTACGCGGATCAGAAAGCGCGTGATGTATCATTTATGGTAGGTGAAAAAGTTCTATTGATAGTTTCGCCGATGAAGGGAATTATGAGGTTCGGGAAGAAGGGCAAGTTGGGCCCAAGGTTTATAGGCCCATTTGAGGTGTTGAAACGAGTTGGGGAGGTTGCTTATGAGTTTGCATTGTCTTCCATACTATCGGGAGTTCATCTGGTTTTTCACGTATCTATGCTTCGGAAATATCATGCCGACCTATCACATGTGTTAGACTTCAGCACGGTTCAACTAGATAATAGCTTGGGTTATGAAGAGGAGCCAATTGCCATTGTTGATAAACAGGTTCGCCAGTTGAGGTCCAAGAGGATTTCTGTAGTAAAAGTTCAGTGGAGGGGCCAACCAGTCGAGGAAGCGACTTGGGAGGCCAAGGAAGATATGCGGAGCAGATATCCATACTTATTCAACACTCCAGGTACAATTCTAAACCCGTTCGAGGACGAAAATTTGTTTAAGAGGTGGAAAATATAATGACCCAACCCGTCATTTTAACTTTTAGAATCCCGTTCCCTAAAATAAAACTTACCATAGGTGTTTGTAATGATTTATGACTTGCGAGGATGGTTGGTGCGGGATTTGGAAGTGCTTGGGGTGAAACCGGAACACTTGGTCCCTTAGGTTGGCCTTAAAGTGCTAAGTTTGACTTCAGTCAACATTTTGAGAAAACGACCCCGGAATAGAATTTTGATGATTTCAATAGCTCCGTATGGTAATTGTGGACTTAGGAGCGTGTTCGGAATTTTATTTTGAAGTCCGTAGTTAAATTAGGCTTGAAATGGCTAAAAACAAGAATTTAAGTTTGGAAGATTGACCGATGAGTTGACTTTTTGATACCCGAGTCGGAATCTAGTTCCGAAAATTTTCATAGCTCTGTTATGTAATTTATGACTTGTGTGTAAAATTTGAGGTCAATCGGAGTTGATTTGATAGGTTCCGACATCAAATGTAGAAGTTGCAAACTCTTAGTTTCATTAAGCTTGGGGTATAATTCATGGTTTTAGCGTTGTTTGATGTGATTTAGGGGTTCGACTAAGTTCGTATGATGTTTTAGGCTTGTTGGTATATTTGGTTGAGGTTCCAAAGGCCTCGAGTGAGTTTCAGATGGTTAACGGATCAAAAGTTGGACTTAAAAAGTTGCTGCAATATTTCCTCTTCTGTTGGACATTCTGGGCTGTGATCGACGCCCAGGTATCGAGCCCATATATCGAGCCCAGGTATCAAGCCCAGGTATCGAGCCCAGGGTTGAGGAGGCTCAGGCTCGAGCTTGAGATCGAAGCCACGATCGAAGGTCCAGCTCGAGGACATGATCGAGGGTAAGGCTCGAGGGTTAGGATCGAAGGCCCGTGCTCGATGCCCTGATCGAAGGCACATGCTCGATGCCCTGATCGAAGGCACATGCTCGATGCCCTGATCGAAGGCCCAGCCTCGATGTCCTGATCGAATACAGGCCATGACTGAGGTCCAGGCTCGAGCCTGTGATCGAAGCCGCGATCGAGGCCCAGTTCGAGGACCAGTTTCGAAGGCTGCTAGGCAGTTTTATAAAAAGAGGGAATTCGTCTCATTTGCCATTTTTGACGAACTTGAGCTTGAGCAGAGGAGACCTTTGGCAGATTTTTCAGGGAAAAACATTGGGGTAAGTGATTCTAACTCAGATTTGGTCTACATATACAAGTTTATCATTGTTTTCACTATAAATTAGTGTGTTGAGATTTAAATTTGGGAACTTTTTAGAAATCTCGTAGAAACAAAATTTTAATATTTCGGTATCGATTCGGAGTCGGATTTGAGTGAAACTGGTATGGTTGGACTCGTAATTGAATGGGTTGTCAAATTTCATAACCTTCGCCGGATTCCGAGATGTGGGCCCCGCGGGCGAATTTTTAATTAATTTCGGGATCTTTTCTTTAAAATGCGGTATTTTCTTATAGAATTGATTCCTATAATATTTGGTGATTGTATCGAATTACTTTGGCTGTTTGGCTAGATTCGAGCCAAACAGAGGTGGATAGTCGTGGAAAAGGCCTTATAGTGGACTAAATTGGAGTAAGACGAGGTAAGTCTCTTGTCTAATCTTGTGAAGGGTAAAGTACCTCTTAGGTGATTTAAAATTAAATAATTGTTGCTAATTGTGGGGGCTACGTACGCATGAGGTGACGAGAGTACGGGCGTAGCTACTATTAATGCTAAAGTCCGGGTAGTTTAGGACTCAAAGCATGCATTACTTTTGTAAATTGTATTCTATGATTAATTAATATTAATTGATATATATGAATATATTGTGAATTGTTAGTTAGAGCTATTAAAGGATGGAAATCTCATAGGTTTGATTTTCTATTTAAATCAATTAATTGTTAAAATATATTGTTCTCCTCCCGAATTTATCTTATAGTAAATATACTCTCCTTCTGGAGGCACATAAGAAAAATGTCCTCCTTTCTTGTGGAGCGGGCCGAACGCCTTGGCAAGTTAGATGCATCTATGGATCGCGCCGCACGTCCCTCGGCAGTGTACACGACACTATGGATCGGGTCGTACGTCCTCGGCAGAAATCATGCTTAATAATAATAATTACACGATGCTTTAATAATTTATTTGTGCTTGTGAAGCTAATTGATAAGTTGGAAAATTCTTGGAATTTAATGAATCAATATTCTGCTTGTTAAGAAATTAAGTGTTACTCCTGTAAATGAGATTTAATTGATAAATTAGAAATTATTTGAATTGAAGGAATTTAATTGATATATTGAGGATTGTTACATTTGAAGGAATTTTATTATTTTCGCTGATTAAATAAATTATTATAAACTCTGTAAACCATATGATTCAAATACCCTAGTATTATTTCAGTTATTATTATTGACCCATAGTGAGTGTCAAAGTCAGTCATCTCGTCTCTACCACTTCGAGATTAGGCTCGATACTTACTGGGTACACGTTGTTTACGTACTCATACTACACTTGCTGCACTTTTTGTGCAGGATCTGAGACATGTACTAGTGGAGGACCTATCATCGCATATCCACGTCATCCTGAGGCATAGTGGTGAGCTGCCTTTCTGAGCCATTCTGCAGCTACCAGTGTCTCTTCTTATATTTACATTCGGTCTATTTCATTTCAGACAGTGTTTGGAGTTTTGTATCATCTACTAGATGCTCATGCACTTGTGACACCAGGTCTTGGCACACACGTTGGTAGAGTTTGGGATTTCTTAGTTTTAAATTTTATCAATGTATACTTAATTTATTAGTTGGCTTGCCTAGCTGTAGTGTTGGGCGCCATCACGATCCACGGGTAAAATTGGGTCATGACAGTAATATTGCGTACCTCTTCTTCTTCTACCTTTAATATTTTAAGCCATATTAATCCTTATCACGCATATTATTTTATGGGGCTATACAGTAACTAATCGATTAAAACCAGAACACGTTCAATCAAAAGAAATATTAATGGGAAACATTGTAAATATTACAAAATTATAATGATGCGATTACTCAAAATTTTCAAACGGAGCATGTGTATGATTAGCTGATATTCGGGAAAATAAATTTATTTAAATTGTCTGATCGTACAATTAATTAGAAGAAGCCAAAAATGATTCATCCATAAACATATATTTATTGAGATAGTATTTATCCAAAGAAGCTCTGATATCTCATTACGGTATTTCATTACTTTGGAATGATCTTTCTTTCTTCACTAAAGTGATTTGTGTCTTGAAACTATTTGTCTAAGATAGATATTTATAGTAAGGCTTGGCAATGTATTTAAAGGATTTATTCTATTTTTTGATAGGCACATGCAAATAGTTGGCTACATAAAATGGGAAATCTGTTGGTTTTTTTATTTAAAAGGTGTGAATGGGAAATGAAACTTTACGGGATTCAAATTCACCTAGTCAAACCTTAAGAGCATTAGAAGCAACTTAATTCTGGAAAGATTAGACTACTTCTATGCAAACCGCTTATGACTTAGCCTACACCCCGACTCCATAATCACACACTTCCCTCGAACTCATTCAGACCATTGCCCTCTATTGCTATACATCTCAGAAACAGCCAGACCTAACAATTTATTTAGGCTGGAAACCATATGGTTTATCCATCCGAATTTTAACAACATGATTAACCACCACTGGCACTATTCCTCTATATACCATAACGCTCTAAATATTTTGACAAACCACGTGAAGGAATGGAACAAGTCTACTTTTGGCAATATATTCAACATAAAAAAGGTACTACTAGTAAGGCTAGCAGGGCTTCAAAAAATGGACAATACCACAAAATCGTACTTCCACCAAAACCTAGAAAATGACCTTCGCGCCCAATTGATTTAGTCTTGAAAAATGAAGAAAATTTTGGAAACTAAAATCGCGCATCCAATGGCTAAATGAGGGCGATGCTAACACTAAGTTCCTCCACACTTCTACTATCCAAAGGAGAAGACGTAATAAGATACTATGATTAAATGATTCTATAGGTAATTGGACCTACGACCACAAACAAATCAACTCAATAATCTTAAATCATTACAATGTTATTTACTCAATTAAGCTTACTTATAGCAACATATAGTTCACGAACCTTATGAGTATGCTCTCTCAGAAGAAGACAAGATTCAATTATCCAGGCCCATTTCAGAAGTAGAAATAAATCGGTCCATTAACTCATTCAAACCTCTTAAAGCCTCTAGGATGGATGGATTACATTCAATATTCTTTCAAAAATACTAGAATGCCAGTAGGTTCGCTGTAATTCAAATTTGTAAAGATGATTTTGAATCCTCAGTTATTTCAAGTGAGATAAATACCACCTTTATCTCGCTCATTTCAAAAGTTAAAAACCATGAGCACATATCTCAATATATACCAATCAGCCTCTGCAACACTGTTTATAAAACCATAACGAAGATTATTATTAATAGGATTCGTCCATTCCTCAAATACCTAATTAGTCCTAAGTAGTGCAGTTTCCTTCTGGTAAGAAGGGATGTTGATAACGCTATGATAGTACAAGAAGAAATCCACTCTTTCAAATGCATGTCTGGTCGCATGGGCAACATGATGCTCAAACTAGATCTAGAAAAAGCTGTTAACAGACTTGAATGGTCCTTCATCTATTGTGATGACCCGATAGTCCATTTTTAGTTTTAGCCTTTATTTGTGCATTTCGAAACCTTGAATAGATCTATTTAACCTTTCTCGATTTGCGTGAATAGTCCGTGTCTTTTACCAAAAAATATTTATGTGAAAATTTGAAGAAACTATAAAATTTAACCTTAAAATGATTTGAGTTGACTACGGTTAATATTTTGTGTAAACGGACCCGGATCAGTATTTGGACATTCTTGGTGGGCTCGTATTGTGATTTGGGACTTGGGCGTATGCCCAGAATTGAATTCGGAAGTCCCTAACTTGATTTAATATGAATTGTTAAAAACTAGTAATTTGATGGTTTAAAGAATTCCTAAGTTTGACCGTAGTTTGTTGCTACCAGATTCGGATTTCAGTTCCGAAATATGGTATAAGTTCATTTAATTATTTATGACTTGTCTGCAAAATTTGGTGCAAAACAAAGTTGATTTGACATGATTCGGACGTCCGGTTGTAAATTTGAAAGTTTTGAAGTTTCTTTAAAAATTTCATTCATTTTGATGTCTGAATCAAAGTTCTAGGTGTTATTTTGGTGTTTTAATCATGCGAGTGAGTTCGTATGATATTATTACACTTGTGTGCATGTTTGGTTTGGAGACCGAAAGGCTCGGGTGAGTTCGGATAGGCTAAGGAGCAATTTTTGGACTTAGGCATCTACTGGTTTTGTTGATATCTGGTGCCTGTCACTTTGTGCTTCGCGATCGCAACGCTACTCTCGCGATCGTGAAGGGGAGACTGGGCTAGGAAGTAATTTACTCATCGCGAATGCGAGTAGTTGGTCGCGAACGCGGAGTAGTATGGGGTCTACCCTTCGTGAACGCGACTTTTCCTTTGTGAACGCGTAGTGTTAGGAGGGGAGACTGGGAAGATGGACTTTTACTCTATGCGAATGCGAAGACCAGGGGGAAGAAGCCTTCGCGAACGCATGAGGAACATCGCGAACGTGTAGGCCAACAGGGATGTTGTGCTTCGCGATCGCGTCAGGTCCTTTGCGAATGCGATTAAGACCTGATGCCGGTTATTTAAAATATCCCAAAGTCGAGATTTCCTTCATTTTTCACCATCTCCACATTAGAGCTCGGCCTAGAGGCAATTCTAAAGATTAATTTTATCCCTACATCATAGGTTAGTATAATTTATATCGTTTTCTTCCATGTTCATCAACACCGATTGATTTCTAACCTTTAATCCATGCTCTTTCATGGTAGAAATTAGGGAATTGTGTAGAATATGAGATTTGCATAAAATTTATATTTAGACCTCAAATTGAGGTCGAATTTTTGAAACTAATTACATAATCGGGCTCGAGGGTGAATGGATAATTGGGTTTTGGTCCGAATCTTGGGTTTTGACCAAGAAGGCCCGGGTTGACGTTTGTTGACTTTTTGGGAAAAATTGTAAAGAGCTTTGATTTATCTATTGTAATTTATTTCCTTATTATTGTATGATGATATTAAGTCGATTATAGTTAGATTCGATTAGTTTTGAGGGGAATTTTAGAGGAAAAGCCTCGGTTGAGATTTGGCTTGATTGCGGAGCGAGGTAAGGGTTGTGTCTAACCTTGATTTGATGGAGTTAGGATCCCTTGAACTTTATGTTATGTGAACTACGTATGAAACGACATATATGCAAGGTGACGAGTGTATATACGCTGTCAAATTAATTGTTTCCATGTCTTTCTCGTATTTCATGAATTATCTCACTCCATGCCTTAACTGTTACATGCTTTAATTGTTTTCTATGCCGTAATTGGTTACTTGTCATTTATTATTATTGTAATGAATTGGCCGTTCCTTCCATGACTCCTTGATTAATTGCTACTTGCCTTAATTGTCTTACTTACACACCTTAGCTGTCACATACCTGACTTGTTTTGTTGCTTTTGTATTATTTGTAGCATTCCTTTGATTACTACATGGTTCCTTTATTGATTTGATTTCATATTCCTTAATTGTGGAGATTCTTGTAAATTGAGTTATTGAATTGATTGATCTTATTGACAATGCTTATATCGGGCTGCACGTCGCAACGATTGCGATATGGTGGAATAAGGGAGGATTTTGATATTGATTATAATGATATGGTGGGATCGGGTTGTGCGCCGTAACGGTTGTGTACGTAATACTTGAAATTGATAAATTATGACATGGTGAAACAAGGGAGGATTATGACATTGATTATGATGAAATGGTGGGATCGGGTTGCGCACCTCAACATATTTTATATGTGATTCTTAATATTGATAAATGATGCTATGGTGAATTAAGCAAGGATTGTGTGTGTATGATCGGATCGGGTTGCGCGCCGCAACGGATTGTGTATGTTGTATTCGTTGTTGTTATTATATTGGTTTTCATCATTGTTACATGAAATTATGAGATCGGTTATTCTGGGTTCTCTAATTCCAAGGATTGAGTTCTTTTTCATAAATTAACTGTCTTACTTTTAGTTCCTGGTTTCCTTCCCTGTTAGTATTATTATACTCCGTACATGTTATTGTAGGTGGCCCGCCTTAGCCTCTTCACTACTTCGTCGAGGTTAAGCTCGGCACTTACAGAGTACATGGGGTCAGTTGTACTCATACTACACTATGCACTTCTTGTGCAGATTTTAGAGTTGGTTTCAGCGGCGTTCAGTAGACTTGCTGAGATCTAGCTATCAATGGAGACTTGAGGTATAGTTGTACGGTGTCCGCAGCCTTGAAGTCTCCTTCTACTTCATTTTAGCTTTTTATTTTGATTCAGACAGTTATGTTTATTTCAGACCATTATTTGTAGTATTCTAGACGCTCATGTATTCCTGACACCAGTCATGGGATTTGTATTTGTATTTCGTTACATATTATTTTATTACCGTATTTCAGACTATTCGGTTTTATTGTTGTCATTTAATTTGGAAATATTAAAAATGGTTATTAGATATAGCCAATATTGGCTTGTCTAGCAGGTAAAATGTTAGACGTTATCACGCTCCTGAAGGTCGGAATTTCGGATCGTGACATCCGCAAATTACTTCGCAAATTACTTCACAAATTAGTAACCTAATCATGAATTGTATCTCTTCTTACTCTATTTCTATCATGATAAATGGCAAGCCGACAAAATTTGTTAAACCATCGAGAGGAATACGCCAAGGAGATCCCCTCTCTCCCTATATCTTCATCATATGTATGTAGTCCTTGTCCCACCAAATTGACCAAGCAACAGTCAACAGAAACTGGACGCCAGTCAAGATTAGCAGATCTGGACCACCCGTCTCACACATGCTTTTTGCAGACGATCTTATCTTATTCTCACGTGCTGACCTGCATAACGCCAACACTATTGTAAATATATTCAATTCCTTATACCTCCAGTCAGGGCAAAAAATTAACTTCTCCAAATCCAAAGTATGCTTCTCCAAAAATGATCCCATAAATACACAGGATTGTTTAACTAGTACTCTAAACGTCTGCCAGTCCACCAATTTTGGTAAATACCTTGACTTTCACCTACCAAACCACTTCCCAAAGGCAAGGATTACCAATTCATCATCGATAAAATGAACAACAAAATATCAAGCGTGAAAGCAAAAACTCTCAACATGGCAGGAAGAACTACACTTATACACTCATTCCCGGAAACCATTCCTAACTACTCCATGCAAAACAATCTCCTACCACCATCCACTAGGAACAAGATAGACCATATCCAACGAAATTTTCTTTGGGGATTAACCCCGAAAATAAAAAAGCCCACCTTGTTAACTAGGAGACAGTAACCGCACCGAAATCACTTGGGTGACTGGGACTATATAAAACTAATTGTAAAAATCATGTAATGCTAGTAGAGTTACTATGGCATTTCCATAGGAGTGCAAACTCCTTGTGGGCAAGAATTTTTCAAGCAAAATATGTTCAGCATATACGACTAGGGACATACCAGGCCAAGCCATCTGATTTATACCTATGCTAAATGAAATTAAAATTCTTCGACATGATAACATTAATCATAAATAGGGATGGCAAATGGACAGGTTGGGTTGGATATGGGCTAGTTGAAAACGGGTAATACAAAAATAGATAAATTATCCGATTCGATCCATATTTAATACTGTTAGAAAATGAGTTAACCAACGGGTAATATGAATATTCATATTACCCATAACTTCTTAAATATGATCACTTTTGGGAGAATTCCTTGTCTCTCAAACTTGAGGAACTCCCAATTTGAGACTTTACAAATGTAAAAGTCAACCCATTAGTTATCAATTTTCTAAGTGGATGATATAGTTTTTATCCATATTTTATCTGTTTTTAAGAAGTTCATTATCCAACCTATTTTTTAACAAATAATATATGTGAATAACTGTATTCATTTTATCATTTTGGCACCACTAATCATAATAGCCAAAAGGCCAAGCCAACTCAATTAGTATAACCACAAATAATTTTCTTGAAATTATTTCGATTATTTCACTTGACACCAAACATTAAGGTACGGATCCCAAGAAAAAGACTGTTGAATATGATAATACAAACATAATTTAATACTATTTTCTCATAATAACTACAATTCTAGTGAATTGACAGTGTTTTTATTCGTTCACACACAAGACAACACACCACTTTTTATTTATTAAACACAAAAACGAGAATTCTGAGAGCATTTGATGCTTATTTGCACTTGTGGTAGCAGTAGCAATAACGTCTAAAGATGCTCTTCTTAATGCACATACCCCTCTTTGCCCCCTCTTTCTCTTTGCATTCTTCGTCGCAGTGTTCACTAATAAAGCAATAGCCAGAAAATGTCTTGCTCTTCCTTCGACAAAGTTTTCCCTCTGCCGCTTGCATCTCTGCATGGGACAACAACTTATCATAATTATTTTTGGTTAAAATCATTTATTGGAATATGTGAATTATTTCTCAAAAAATAATAGATACGGATGCATGTATAATTTCGATTCGATACCAACATATATTGATTATAGCGATAAATATTTCATATTATATAGCGAGTAGTGGCTAACTGCGCAAAGGCATAAAAAATACTCATAAATAAAATGATGATGAAAGAAGTGTTATTCCCGGTCAATATTTCTGTATTTGTAAATATTAATTCTGCAAAATATAAGTTAACGTAATGAAACAATAATAATGAATTCGAGCCCACTGAATTCACAGTGTTTCCTTAAGGAATTTAATCCCCTCCTAGTACCCAAGGTAATGGATTATTTCCTCCCAGGATAGAACGAATAACACACTGGTGTAGCGGTACTTCAAACCCCAGTGTTTCGGCGAACACAAAGTTCGGTAGCAAATCACACTTACAGTTGCTTTGTTTGAAGTTTAAAAACAATGCAGAACAAAGGAGCACAAACTCAGAAAATCGAATGGAAATGCTGAGAGGAGGGAATGCAATGTATAGCCAATTGTATGTTGAGTTCTTGTATCTTCCTTCAACATTGCTGCTCATTTATATAGCAACCAAGAAGGAGTGCAAGACCAAACTTCCACCCTTCATGGTGGAGCAAGCATTAAGTGTTTGTGGAGCAAGCACTTCATGGTGTGTGGAGCAAGCACTTCATGGTGGGAAGACCATTATCCGGCTGCCAATTATCAATACACGGATTGAAAAATATCCGTTACAAATACGGATAATCTTACGTTAATATTTACTATTAACAAATAAATTTGGTCCAAAAATTTAATCAATCAATCGATCATTTGACCAATAATTACAATATATTGCTCACAAGTAGTACTTAGTCTAGTATTATTTTTCTCAATGCTAAATGAAATTAAAATTCTTCGACATGATAACATTAATAATAATTAGGAGTGGAAAATGGGCTTGGGTCGGATATGGACGGGTCGAAAACGGGTAATGCAAAAACGGATAAATTATCCGATCCGATACATATTTAATAATGATAGAAAATGAGTTGACCAACGGATAATATGGATATTCATATTATCCATAACTTCTTGAATATGATAATACAAACATAATTTAATACTATTTTCTCATAATAACTACAATTCTAGTGAATTGACAGTGTTTTTATTCGTTCACACACAAGACAACACATCACTTTTTATTTATCATACATAAAAAGGGAGAATTCTGAGAGCATTTGATGCTTATTTGCACTTGTGGTAGCAGTAGCAATAACGTCTAAAGATGCTCTTCTTAATGCACATACCCCTCTTTGCCCCCTCTTTCTCTTTGCATTCTTCGTCGCAGTGTTCACTAATAAAGCAATAGCCAGAAAATGTCTTGCTCTTCCTTCGACAAAGTTTTCCCTCTGCCGCTTGCATCTCTGCATGGGACAACAACTTATCATAATTATTTTTGGTTAAAATTATTTATTTGAATTAAAATATATGAATTTCTTCTAAAAATGTTGAAATATTTTTTTTTTTGTTATAAGTTATAACAATAATGATAATCATTTCATATTAGCGAATTCGTANTTGAATATGATAATACAAACATAATTTAATACTATTTTCTCATAATAACTACAATTCTAGTGAATTGACAGTGTTTTTATTCGTTCACACACAAGACAACACACCACTTTTTATTTATTAAACACAAAAACGAGAATTCTGAGAGCATTTGATGCTTATTTGCACTTGTGGTAGCAGTAGCAATAACGTCTAAAGATGCTCTTCTTAATGCACATACCCCTCTTTGCCCCCTCTTTCTCTTTGCATTCTTCGTCGCAGTGTTCACTAATAAAGCAATAGCCAGAAAATGTCTTGCTCTTCCTTCGACAAAGTTTTCCCTCTGCCGCTTGCATCTCTGCATGGGACAACAACTTATCATAATTATTTTTGGTTAAAATTATTTATTTGAATTAAAATATATGAATTTCTTCTAAAAATGTTGAAATATTTTTTTTTTTGTTATAAGTTATAACAATAATGATAATCATTTCATATTAGCGAATTCGTATATGATTGTGCAATGACATAGCTAGGTGCTAGCTCCTTGTACTACGAAAGGATTATAGCAAGTTAACAACTAGCGTAAAATTAATCAATTTATAATGATTTTTTGCAAATTGATGTAATATTGGATTGTAGTTTTGGGTCCAAATCTTTATAGAGAGACCAACTAGAACTAGCTTGGAATTCGGGTATATATATATATATATATATATATATACCGTTATTTTGTTGTAAAAACACTTATCTTTTGGAACTAAAATATACGCATACAATATTCCCAAATGAAATGACAATGAAAGAAGTACCAACCATTGGATGAAATGAGGAGCAAGCACAAGAGGAGAGCAAGGAAGGTTGTGTAGCTCAGTAGTAACTTTGCCATATTCCTATACTTTGGATATAATACGATATTTCTATTTTCTTTGAAGTGATTTGTGTATGACAACTAATATGGGAAGACAGGTATTTATAGCAAGGCCTGGCTATTTATTTAATGGTTAGTCAATTTTTCCAATGAAACTTGGTTGGCTATTCAAAGAAGAAACGAGTAATCTAAGGAATGAAGCCAATGATATTTTATACAAGTTAAATATTTGGCTAAATTTTGACTAAATTAATCCTCCTTTTTGCTTTTTATTATATGATGGACATTTGGATTTTTAAAAAAAGAACGTGAAGCATGGTATTGGCAAGATTTAGAAGGGATCATGGAGAAGGAGTATGTTTCCTCATTGCACAAATGAACTGATCAGTTTGTATTCTCATATATCACTTGTAAATTGTAACTTTCGACAAGAGAGGTTGAATTATGATTAACTTGTTAAAATTGTTATGGAATATTTACGGTAACAATATTTTTATTAAAGTCTTTATTTCTTTATTACATTTTGAGTCAAGTAAAAAAATAAAAAGATAAATAAAGTGAAACGCAAGGAGTAAGTCATTTGAGTGGTTTCTTTCATGATCTTGTCTATATCTTAAGCAATACATCCCAAATATATAGTTTGACTTTAAGGTTTTTTGACAATTGATAATCATTTAGATACTGCAATTTTGCAAAATCAAACACCTCCTTTAACTTTGAACATTAAACATTCTCGTCGTGCTATTAGTTACTTTAATATCTCTTTTGCCCTTGATATTTTCAATTCCCCTTTATGTTATAATACTTTATATTATACTCTCTCCGTTTCAATTTATGTGAACCCATTTGACTGGACACAGAGTTTAAGAAAAGAGTGAAGACTTTTGAACTTGTGGTGTAAAATGAGACACATATATATTGTGTGGCTATAAATCATTACATAAAGGTAATTAAATCGTTTCCAAATAAGGAAATGGGTCATTCTTTTTGGCACGGATTAAAAAGAAAATAGGTTCACATAAATTAAAACGGAGGGAGTATAAGATATTTTATCCTTACCTAAGTGCTTTTACCTAAATTTAGATTATCTTATATCTTATTATAATTTTATAATTTAATAAGAATAGTCATTTTATGAATTTGTTAAAAAATATTATCGTTTTATGATTGTTATTTTAATATTATATGTATTAACTAAGTATATTTAAGTTTCACTTTTTCTTTTATTCTTTATTATGTACATAATATCTAATAATTTAAGAACTTGTTGTATGATCTATCTCTATTTCTAATTATTTTGTATATTACGAGCATTAAATATATGTTTATAAAATTCTCACTAAATTTCATTCTTATTGTGTAAAATACACTTTTGAGTTTTAATTGGCATTAATAAAGCTATTGATACAAGAAAATTATTTTTATTATGCTTATTCTTTCATTATTTAAGTTCAATAACTTATATACAATTGATTACTATTTTTCACTTCGTTAAATTCTATAAAACGGTTGTATAGATAAGTTCGTAATATTGATTTCAAAAATATATATGACACTGAAAAGGTAAAACAAAGAGAGATCAAAGTGGAAAAAATTGAGGATAAGTTAGAAATTCGAAAATCTCAATTGATTTTGGAGGAGTAGGATGTCTATTATTAAAAGTTGGCGGAGGTGTTTGACTTTGATATCATATGTAATTATTCCTATTACATATGTATTATATGCTTTGATACAACAAATATTACAGATATATTTTTTGGGTTATGATCACGCCCAACTCTAGTCCTAAAAAAGATAAGCGGCCGCTACAAATATAATCCGATCTAAAAGTACGGAGTCGAATCCCACAGGACACTAAGTTTTAGCTACAACTATTTACTATCACTAAGAAGACAAGCTCGAACAATTCATAAGTTATAAATATCACGATTCTTATGTCTAACTAATTAACTAACAAATTAAAGTAGTGAATTGTTAAATAGGATACTAAGGGTTGGAGACAAGATTAGAAAAGCCTAGAGTTATGATTTCCCCAATTGTCGGAAGCCTTCCTACTACGTCTCCTACAATTTTTCCTAAGTTTTTTCTACTGATCATGAGCATTAGACTTATTGAAATTCTCTCTCTCGAAACTATAATAATTTACTAGTCATATTTTCTCGAATTACGCTAGCTCGCACTTTTTCACCGCCCACTATGATCACGTCAAAATTTCGTTATCTCTAATCCCACTTTTAAACCCGCTGTATTGATCTCTCATATACTTTGGGAGTGACATTGTTCGACAACAACCTAAATATGCAGTTTTTCTCAAGCAATACATAATAAATAGGCACAATCAATTGATGGTCATTCAATCAACAACAATAAACACGTAGCTGAACAAGTAGGGATATTCAAAGGTAAAATTATATTAAAACCTAACAAGAATTCATTCTCAAAAAGGTTCCATCAAACCTTAGATTAGAGAGTTAAGCTACTGATAATTGTATAAATGTAATGACCTCCGTTCTCCCATTTACTTCTCAAGTTATGCTTTATAATTGCTTTATAACTTACCGGGTTAGTTGGTTTGGGTCCGGAAGGATTTCAGAGTGAAATGAGACACTTAGTCTCATAATTAAAAATTTAAGTTAGAAACGTTGACCGGATGTGGACTTATGTGTAAACGACCTCGAATTTAAATTTTGATGATTCCAATAGCTCTGTATGGTGATTTTTGACTTAGGAGCGTGTCCGAAATATTAGTTGAAGTCCCAAGGGTCTCGGGTGAGTTTCAGATGATTAACAGATCGATTTTTGAATTTGGAAGACTGCTGAAGTTTCTGCCTTCTGGTGCAATCGCACCTGCGGACAACTCATGTGCTATAGTATCAATATCTGGATCCACACGGACAACTCACGTGTTGCACAGATAACTCACGTGCTATAGTATAATATCTGGATCCGTACGGAAAACTCATGTGCTGCATGAACAACTCACATGCTATAGTATAATATCTGGATCCGCACGGACAACTCACATGTTGCACAGACAACTCACGTGCTATAGCATAATATATAGACCCACACAGACAACTCACATGCTGCACGAAAAACTCACGTGCTTTAGTATAATGTTTCACAATCAGGCCCATGGCCCCACTCAATCATTAATCTCTTCAGTCTCTCGGGCTCTTAATAATTATGAAAATCAGCCCATACAACAATGATATAATGCATCGATAATGAACAATAAAGACTGAGATAAAATAAATAAGTAAACCGTGACTGAATACAAACAATAATTTAGCAGATAATTCAACATGTGCACGACCTCTGTGGGTCCCTATAGTGCCAACAGATAATCTAAACATGATTTGTGGTTCAGTTTCTCTACTACAAAGAGAATGTATAGATAACAACAGATTATTCAACTACATAGTTTCATGGAATTTGAACAACTCACAGTTCCTACAGTGTATGCCTATTCACCCGCCACCTAGCATGTGCGTCACCTCAAAACTGATCATATAACACATAATCTGGGGTTTCGTACCCTCAGGACCAAATTTAGAATTGTTACTTACCTCGAACAAGCTGAATCCAATGCCTAGCAAGCTAAACAATGCTCCGGGATTTCATTATGTGCATATCCGCCTCTTAACTCCTTCCTATCTCCTCAATTCAAAGCCAATGATCCGAAATTGAAATTTTCCCTTAACGATACTACAACGATCCACTACACTAACCAACTTCAATCTACAATAACAACATCCAAAGGAACCAACATTAGTAGCCAATTTCATAATTTTGACCATTTAGACAATTTATCAAATACCTAGTAGGCATAAATCTCTACATCTTTTAACCATAGAATTAGTTCATCCAACTACCACCATTTACCAACAATTCATCCCGCCATCATTTTTTAACGATTTATACTCCCAACATCACATGTATGACCAACCATTCACACCCAGCCAACAAAATTTACATCAATTAATCACCTTTCAATCTCTACCATGGTTATGTATTTAAATTGGGAATTTATGGCTTCCAATCACCATATCATGAGTTTCAATACTAAATTCATACTCATATTCCCATAATATATCCGTATATGTAATTAAGTCTAAGGGTGTATGATTTTCTTTTTGGATGAAATTTTGCAAAACCCTCATTTGAGTTTTTGAAAACATTTCTTGAAGATCTAAGTATTTTATGTTTATATTTCATCAATACTAGTGTAGAAACGATGGAATTTCATACCAAGATAAGGGGGATTGCTTACCTTGATGAAGAGAGAAGTTGGTGGTCTTGCGAGAATGGAGAAAAGCTCCAAAATCCGTCCAAGTGAAATGGGGGAAATGAACCCCCAAGGAGAGTACTTAAAAAGGTTTTAGGTGGGGTTAGCGTGCCAGTGCAAGCGCCAACTTCTGTACTTCACTGCTTTTTCAAAGTTGCTGAAAGGGCTGGCGTGCCACAATCCGCGGATGGGAGCATGCTAGAGCTAATGGAACCATAAAAATTCAAATTCGGGGCCGTTGATACATAATTACCATGTGTTTCAATTTATTTCAAAACCTCATAGGACCCGAACCAATTACCCGGCAACTCATATAACAACTGTAAAGTATAAATTGAGCAGTAAATGGGGGAACGAGGTTGTAATACTCAAAATGACCGGTCGGGTCGTTACATTCTCTCCCGCTTAAACATACGTTCATCCTCGAACGTGCCAAGAGTTGTTTTCGAGCCATCACATCACTATTCCACCTTACCACGCGCATACCCAAGGGTGATCCCTCGTCTCCCTATTCCATATAGGTCTGACAACACATCATAATTGAAGATCATTAATTTAACCTTGACTCGCAAACCTTGGAATTCAATTTCCAACATTCAGAATTTCTTTTCAAGACCCGAATCTCATATCTACACATTGTATAAGTCCAAACAAACTGTATCAAGCAATAGCCATAACTCAGGATGTAATCACATGATATATCACACAACTCGCATACTCGTAGTAATTTCTAATCACTGTAGCCACCTAAAAACAAGCTCGTTACCGGTATTAAACCCCATATCAATCAAAACCTCTTTTCACAACCTTTGTATATTGTTGATATTGAAAGAAACACGTGGAATCTCATAACCACTTACCATAGCTAATTATCTAAGCTGACTTCAAAAATTATTCTTCCACACACGCCGTGATATAACAAGATAGTACCCATTCTAGGTCCACTTACTTTATATTATCAAACATAACTATTCCACAGACACACTACACCAATATAACTCAAGCCACAACTACACAATCCGTGCACCAAAAAATGGAAAATGTCTTAAAGAAGAGAACCGTCTTGCGGGTTCAACAAGCACCACCACAACCACAATGCTATGAGCTCACCATACATAGTAGAACCAAGGCACACGAATCTAATAACGGTAACCAGCTCTCTTAGAGCTCACATTAACATCAATAACATGGACAACTCATGTGCCATAACATAATCAACCAGGTATAGTCCTAGGCCTCCAGTCCAAACATATCATATGGGAGCATTTAAACAGATATACATGTACAATCTAAATGAAGTAAGATTCTCATGCTCCTAGACTGGTATAAATAACACGCTATAGTGTAGGCGTGAGCAATTGTGCTATCACAGCTCAAATCGTCAAGTTAACACAGAATTAGTAACTACCCAATTTCATTAGGGAATTAGCCTCTTTGTAACCTCAAGTATAGCCCAAATAGTTCTCAATAAAGGTATGAATATGAGAAACATTATAACTTTAATCTTAGCAGTCAACTCTAGGCATATCATAGTCTAAGCATTTTTTTGAGTAGGAACACTTGCCCTGATGCCCACACATGGGCTCAAACCTCACATATATATATACACACACTCTTAGCGTGTGGTCATCACAAATAATTAACGCAACTAGTGCCTCCACTAAGTTTAAATAAAATACTCACCTCAAATAGGCTGCAACTCTGAAACAATATGCTTCTCAGAACCCCCAGTCTCCGCTTTTATAGAACACAGGAATCTCCGTGACTGGTCTCAACTCCAACACTCGAATGACTAACATATCTTTCACGCACAATCATCCCATGAGGAATACTTCCACATTTCCTTCCGTTCCACATAGCAATAATTGGAATATCATTAGTCTATTAATCAGGTGAGTATCGCAATACCAATAAACATTCGAAAGTCAAAACACAATGAGCCTTTTGAAATGCACGCCCTTCTCAGAGATTACTGAGCAGTTATAATATCCGTCTAACATCTGAAATTGACCATTTTGTCCATAATTCGTGGTCTTCCTTTCCAGAATGAACTACCACCTTGTACATGTAAGTCTTAATCCCGCACAACACACCACATCTATCATGCCTTCATGTGACAAGCACGAGAATCTCATTATTAACTCTGAGTCACTAGCATATTACATACCCGGTCAGTTAGAAACCTTCAATTTTCTCTCATCCATGAGAACATCACAATACACAACATGTCTCCTACACTGGTAGAAAATATCTGGTTCAAACCATGATAGAACCATCAAGAGCACATTCAAATCCATTTGCACATAACTAAGCTATTAAAACTGAATTCCTCTTACTCGACCAAGCCACGTAGGTCACCAAACCCAAAAATATTGCCACCGAAATATCTGTAAAGTCTCGCCACATCATAATTACCCCAAAAGAATCGAACATAGCATTGCCATACTGGTTTAGCCTACTACCCAGTTGTCCTATATTTTATTTTTTTTGTTTGTTCTGAATTACCCTCAAGTTGACACTTCTCCTTGTCAGAGCACTACGATCCTTACCCAAAGCTCACTTCAAAACATCCTAACATAAAACCACACCCCCCTAAGGCTCATAAACCACTATATTCTTCTTAAGAACCTCAATAAATAACACCACCGAGACACCCACTCTTAAGGACCTTATGTGAATTTAAAATTATTCCTCTTTCCTTTCTTATACTGAAATATGTGATCCATAGTCAAACAGAATTATCGCACGTCCCGATACCATCCAATGTAAGTAACTGATTCTAATGATATACAAATTCAAAAAGATTTCAATTGCCACATATACATTTTTAATCCATTAGAACACTCTCGGGAGTCATCCACTCTGCTCAAATCTAATTTTCACCGCCCCAAACGGGCTGAAAGACATGTGCTCCTTTAGCAGAATCAACACTCAAATAAGTAACCCTACCTTAACATGACCAATCAAATTAATACTTTGTGCGCACTACGTCCTTCAAAATAACAACTTAATCATTAAAAAATTTTCATATTTTCATAAAGTTAAATGTAACCCGTATCAAGGAATTTCCTTACCCGAGTTATCCTCGATCTCTACCTCTGCAAATCATAACTAACCCACAAGTATGCCTCATACCAAAACTACAATTTAACATATATCCATGAAATTGAATAGTCAATAGCAGACTCCCCCACTTGGCTCAAATCCATAGAACAAAACACTCGATAACTCACAATACCCATACTTTACTACTACCATAATACTGCAGTCAATTCAACAAAAATTCTTCTCAAGCTTATGCAACACCCACCATAAAATACCTCAATCATCCGCTAAGTTCGCATTTATTCTCGTGACAGTCAAGTCAAATTTCACAACCATATTCAAATTCAAATCTCAACATATATACTCCGCTGGTAGAAAAGGATCTCTCCATTAAACATTATAAAGAACACGCATACGCAGATTACTCTGCATGAGACAACCCACCTACTTAGCCTCAAATTGGCATATTGCTATACCCTTTTGCAGCCACAATTACCACAGATTCACTTAATATTCTAAGTTTGAACTCATTAACATGACCTAAAAATCTACTTCGCTCCATAATTAAAAAGCATGACAGATCCCCAACGCGCTCACAACTCGAGACTGTACGTCACATGAAAACAGGAATCAAGTACTCAATAGTAGACTCTTGAGTCACAAGTAAACTTTATTCGTCTCATTCAACTCACCTGAACTTATCTCGCATTCACATCATACTCATTATATAGTCATTTAATCGCCTATCGAGCCACCAATTCCACTTATAGAGATACTACCGACGCATAAGTCCAAACGCACAAGTTCTCACATCCAAAACTACCGAGCTTAATTTGCGGTCTAACCCTGGCCTCAAGTCCTCCAGACTGGCCCATCACCAAAACAAAGAATACTCATCTTGAATCTCGTTCATGGAATCACAAGACGGTGATGCACAACCGATATCGAGTGCTCACATGCGCACATTAATGCGTGGAATGAATTCAAAAGGTTATGTTTCAAGCTGAATCAATTCCACACGATAGAATACAATAAAGGTAAATTTTCCTAAGGGTTCGGCTACCTCCGTACCAATCTGCAAGACTCTACTAAACCTGCTCATGACTCGTGAGACATATGTAACCTAAGGCTCTGATACCAACTTGTCACGACAAAATCCTAACCTATCGATACGGCGCCTAACGTGGTACTAGGCAAGCCTATTTCTCCCAAATATTTCCAACACTTTTAGCAAGAAT
The DNA here is from genome assembly GCA_000715115.1 of Nicotiana otophora. Taxonomy (NCBI): domain Eukaryota; kingdom Viridiplantae; phylum Streptophyta; class Magnoliopsida; order Solanales; family Solanaceae; genus Nicotiana; species Nicotiana otophora. The sequence continues at coordinate 45,095 of AWOL01S0026559.1, read as the reverse complement.
GAATTTAAAGCGGTTTTAGTAGTAAAAGTTCACATAACCGAGATAGAAAATTAAAAATATAATACGGAATGCCCAAATATCGGGGTGTCACAGAGCACATGAGCATCTATACCTCACAAGTCTAGAAAATATGATCTATAATAGTCTGAGACCAAATACAGTAATCAAGAAGATACGAGAGGAGATACAAGGTCTGTGAAATACTGACAGCTACCTCGGAATCTCCGGATAATCCACTGTACAAAGAAATCAACACTCACTATGTCCGGGAACACCTGGATGTGCACACGAAGTGCAGGGTGTAGTATAAGTACAATCAACTCAGCAAGTAACAATACTAAATAAAGAACTGAAAGTAGTGACGAGATTCACAGCTGTGTCCCATTATAGTAATTTCCAACATAATAAGGTAGGCATACTTTCAAGTTTAACATTTAAGGCCAAAACAGTAATTTCATGTCATGTTCAACTGAAACGTAAGATAATATCTCTCAAATAATTTCAAAACAATGATATATGATAGCGGAAGTGCAACAGTAATGAAATCAAAAGCATTATCTCAAGACAACAATCACTCAGCCCTTCCACTAGCTCAACACTCAGCACTCGCAATCAGTAGATACCTGTGCTCACTAGGGTGTGTAGAGACTCCGGAGGGGCTCCTTCAGCCCAAGCGCTATAATTTGCACGGACAACGCACGCGCTATAGTATAATATATAGATCCACACGGACAACTCACATGTTGCACGGACAACTCACGTGCTTTAGTATAATATCTCACAATCAGGCCCTTGGCCTCATTCAGTCAATAATCTCTCCAATCTCTCGGGCTCTCAATAATCATGAAAATCAGCCCAAACAACAATGATGTGATGCATCAATAATGAACAATAGAGACTGAGATAAAATAAATAAGTAAACTGTGACTGAGTACAAAATAATAATTTAGCAGATAATTCAACATGTACATGACCTCTGTGGGTCCCTACAGTACCAACACATAATCTAAACATGATTTGTGGATTAATTTCTCTACTACATAGAGAATGTACAGATAACAACAGATTAATCAACTACATAGTTCCATGGAATTTGACCAAGTCAAAATTCCTACGGTGCACGTCCACACGCCTGTTACCTAGCATGTGCGTCACCTCAAACCTGATCATATAACACATAATCTTGGATTTCATACCCTCAGGACCAAATTTAGAAGTGTTACTTACCTCGAACAAGCTGAATCCAATGTCAAGAAAGTTAACAATGCTCCTAAATTTCATTTCATGCATATCCTCCTCTGAACACCTTCCTGTCTCCTCAATTCAAAGCCAATGATCCGAAACCGAAATTCGCCCCTTTAACGATACTACAACGATCCACTACACTAAGCAACTTTAATCTACAATATCAATATCCAAAGGGACCAACATTAGTAGCCAATTTCATAGTTTAGGCCATTTAGATAATTCATCAAAGACCTAGTAGGCATAAATCTATACATCTCTTAACCATAGAATTAGTTCATCTAACTACCACCATTTGCCAACAATTCATCCCACCATCATTTTTAACAATATATACTCCAAACATCATATGTAACGACCCAACCGATCGTTTTGACTTTTAGAACCCCGTTACCCTAAATAAAACTCCCTGTATGTGCTTTAAATGATTTATGACTTGTCAGGATGGTTGGTTCGGGATTTGGAAGTGTTTGGGTTGAAATCGGAACACTTGGTTCCTTAAATTGGCTTTAAAAGGCCAAGTTTGACTTTGGTCAATAGTTTGAGCAAACAGATTTGGATTTGTATTTTGACAGTTTTAGTAGGTCCGTATCATAATTTGGGACTTGGGAGTATGCCCGAAATCAAATTTTGAGGTCCCTAACTCGAGGTATGGAATTTTTATGAAAACAATTAAAATGTTTAAGTTCATTTTAAGTTCAAATAGTGATCGGATGTCTAATTATGTGAAAACGACCTTGGAATAGAATTTTTGATGATTCCAACAGCTCTATATGGTGATTTTGGATTTAGGAGCGTATTCGGAATTTTATTTGGAAGTCCATAGTTAATTGAGGCTTGAAATGGCTAAAAACAAGAATTTAAGTTCGGAAGTTTGACCGAGGAGTTGACTTTTTGATACCGGAGTCAGAATCAAGTTTTGAAAATCTTCACAGCTCCGTTATATCATGTATGACTTGTGTGCAAAATTTGAGGTCAATCGGACTTGATTTGATAGGTTCCGGCATCGAATGTAGAAGTTGAACAATTCTTAGTTTCATTAAGCTTGAATTGGGGTATAATTCGTGGTTTTTGCGTTGTTTGATATGATTTAGAGGCTTGACTAAGTTCGTATGATATTTTAGGATTTGTTGGTGTATTTGGTTGAGGTCTCGAGGGCCTCAGGTGAGTTTCAGATGTTTTACAGATTAAACATTGGACTTAAAAAGCTGCTGCAATTTTTCCTCTTCTGTTGGACATTCTGGGCTGTGATCGAGCACAGATATCGAGCCGGATATCGAGCCCAGGTATCGAGCCCAGATATCGAGTCCAGGGTTGACGAGGCTTAGGCTCGAGCTTGTGTATCGAAGTCATGATCGATGGTCCAGCTCGAGGGCCATGATCGAAGGTCCATCTCGAGGGCCATGATCGAAGGCAAGGCTCGAGGGCCAGGATCAAGACCCAAGATCGAGGGTCACAATCGAAGGCTGAAGCTCGATGCCATGATCAAGGCTATGATCGAAGGACCAGACTCGATGCCATAATCGAAGCCATGATCTGATTTCCAGGCTCAAGCCTGTGATCGAAGCCACGATCGAGGCCATAATCGAGGCCTAGGCCCGAGGGCCATAATCGAAGCTACGATCGAGGCCCTGTTCGAGGCCAAGCTTTGAAGGTTGTCTGGGCAGTTTTATAAAAAGAGGGCATTAGTCCCATTCGCCATTTTTAACAATTGGAGCTGGAGCAGAGGCGATTTTGGTAGATCATCAAAGAAAGACAATTGGGGTTAGTGATTCCAACTCGGATTTGGTCTATATACACAAATATATCATTGTTTTCACCATTTAATTAGTGTTTTGAGATTGAAATTTGGAAAAAATTTAGAAATCTCATAGAAGCGAATTTGTGAGATTTCGGTATCGATTCAGAGTCGGATTTGAGTGAAACTGGTATGGTTGGACTCGTAATTGAATGGGTTGTCGGATTTCATAACTTTTGCCGGATTCCGAGATGTGGGCTCCGCAGATCAATATTTAATTAATTTCGGAATTTTTATTAAATATGTAGTATTTTCTTATAGAATTAATTCCTATAATTTTAGTGATTGTATCGAATTATCTTGGCTAGATTCGAGCCGGAGAGGGTTGGATAATTGTGGAAAAGGCCTTCTAGTGGGTTATATTGGAGCAAGACGAGGTAAGTCTCTTGTCTAATCTTGTGAGCGAAAAATTACCCCATAGGGATTAAATTGAACAATTGTTGCTAATTGCGGGGGCTACGTACACACGAGGTGACGAGAGTCCGTGTGTAGCTACTATTAAATGCTAAAGTTCGGGTAGTTTAGGACTCAAAGCATGAATTACTTGTGTAAGTTGTATTCTTTATTTAATTAATATTAATTGATATATATATATATATATATATATATTGTGAATT
>AWOL01S0026559.1:11508-40320 GCA_000715115.1 Nicotiana otophora | reverse complement strand
ATAAGAAAATGTCCTCCTTTCTTGTGGAGCGGGCCGAACGCCTCGGCAGGATAGATGCATCTATGGATCGCGTCGCACGTCCCTCGGCAGTGTACACGACACTCTGGATCGGGTCGTACGTCCTCGGCAGAAAGTGTGCTTAATAATAATAATAATTACACGATACTTGGACAATTTATTACAGCTTGTAAAGCTATTTGATAAATTGAAAATTTATTGAAACTGAATTGCAGCTTGTAAAGTTATTTGATAAATTGGAATTTTTTTATTAAAATTGAAGGATTTAATTAATAGATTAGAAATTATTTGAATTGAAGGAATTTAATTAATATATTGAGATTTATTGGAATTGAAGGAATTAAATTACTTCTGCTGGTTCAATAGAATTATTGTTAACTCTGTGAATCACGTTGATATAAATAATTCTATTTTCATGATTATTTAATATCATTGACCCATAGCATAGTCGGCGATCTCGTCTCTACCTCTTCGAGATTAGGCTTGATACTTACTGGGTACACGTTATTTTTGTACTCATACTACATTTGCTGCACATTTTATTGTGCAGGTACATATATGTATAGCGGCCTTGTGGGCAGAGAGGTGTGATTACTAATTGTGGGGACATAGGTGAGCTGCATTCTATATTACGATCCGCAACTAATAGAGTCTCCTTCAGAGTTATTATATTTTCCTGTCTAATTTGTATTCTAGACAGATGTTGTATTTTATTTTAATTCCCTAGTAAATGCTCATGGACTTTTGACACCGGGTTTTGGGATGATTATGGATTGCACTGTATTGGAAATATTTTTAAAGATATTAGTACGTATTTGGTAAATGTCATCTTCTCCTATTTAATTGAGGGGAACAACTATGACTTCAAAAATATTAAAATGAAAATTTATTTAGTATTTATTGTTAGCTTGTCTAACAGCGGTGTCCGACGCCATCACGACCTATAGGTGAAATTGGGTCGTGACATCATATGTGTGACCAACCATTCACACCCAACCAACATAATTTACATCAATTAATCACCTTTCAGTCTCTACCATGGTTATGTATTTAAATTGGGAATTTATGGCTTCCAATCACCATACCATGAGTTCCAATACTTAATTCATACTCATATTCCCATAAGAAATCCACATATGTAAGTATAAGGGTGTAGGATTACCTTTTGGGAAGAAATCTTTCAAAACCCTCATTTGAGTTCTTGAAGAATTTGTTTGAAGATCTAAGTATTTTATGTGTAGATTTCATCAATACTAGTGTAGAAATGATGGAAGTTAATACCAAGATATTGAGGATCGCTTACCTTGAAGTATAGAGGAGTTCATGGTCTTGAGAGGGTGGAGAAGAGCTTCAAAATTTGTCCAAGTGAAATGGGGGAAATGAACCTCCAAGGTGAGTACTTAAAAAGGCTTCAGGTGGGGGTAGCGAGACAGTGCCAGCGCCAACTTCTGTACTTCACTTTTTTGTCAAAGTTGTTGAGAGGGCTGGCGTACCACAATCCGTGTATTCCACGGACTCTAGTATGCTCCTAGTGGTTTTCTTTTCCATTGCCTGCTTCTCTACTCATCCTCACTTGATACCTTGCTATGATATAAATCCGAATTGACTATAAATTTTGCACACAAGTCTCATTTGACATTATGGGCCTACTCCAACTTTCAGAATTGAAATCCGAACCTGATATCAAAAAGTCCATTCCCGGTCAAACTTCCCAAAAATTTAACTTTCGCCATTTTAAGCTTTATTCCACTACGGACTTCCAAATCACAATCCAAACATTCTCCTAAGTCTAAAATCACTCAATGGAGCTAATGGAACCATAAAAATTCTATTTCGGGTTCGTTTACACATAATTAACATGTGTCTCAATTTATCTCAAAACTTCACCGGACCTGAACCAATTACCCTGACAACTCATATAACAACTGTAAAATACAAATTGAGCAGTAAATTGGGAAACGGGGCTATAATACTCAAAATGACCGGTCGGGTCATTACATTCTTCCAAGTAATTTCCTTTGTGCGGGAACCCCACACTTAGTTCTAATCATCTGGCTTGCTGTTGCATCCTTCCAATAGCTATGCTTACCATGCTCCTATAAAATAAAAAACGACACTACAAAAATAATACAATAAGAACATAATTAAAAAATCTAAAAATAAAAGAAAGCGGTAAAGTTGGGTATCCTCCCAACAAGCGCCAGATTTAACGTCGCGACATGACGTGAACCACTTTTCGCCTCCATCTCGAGCTTATGAATTGAACCCCAAGTTTTAATTTAATCTTATGATTATGCTCCTGGGGCGGTACAAGTTCTTGTGAGCCAAAAAGTAAGTAAACTCTCATGCACCTTTTGGCGCTCGACCGAGGAGTGTCACCTTGCTCAGACGACCTTTAAAATATCAAAATATAAGGCTCATCTACCTCTTCCCTTGACACTCTTTTATGCTCATAAAGATCCATTTTCATTTCACCATCCGAACATAATGTAGAGAAGTGTTTGGAATGAGGTTCGACACACTCAAATACCTGGAATTCAAGATTTTCAGCCTCGTCGACACAAATTATACTAGAATCAACTAAATTTGTATCCTTAATATCCTTGCCAGACTCGAGTATCATTTCTTCAACATTTACATCATCAAATTATAGTTGGATTGAGTGTTGGTGTTCGACTCTGGACCCCTCCATTGGCACCTCAATTTCTGTCTCTAAAGTACACTGCTCCTGGCTACTATCCATACTATTAACTTGTTGAGCATTAAAAGCTTCAATTATTTGACTCACTTGAGCCTCCAAGTTGCGAATAGTTTCCTCTTGCTTTTGTATTTGCAGTTGTGTCTCATTATTATTTCCCACAAGGTACCTTAGCATGTCCTTGATCTCCTTCGGGTCATCATCCTTGGGTCCTTTTTTCCTCTTCACTTCACAAGAAAAAGTAGAACTATCATAGTAAGAGGTTGGGGAAGGATAAGAAATATAAGCACAACCATGAAAGTGACCATTGTGACCACCACACACATCACACACATTCCACAAATAAGATTGAGTTGGTGCACATAACTCGCTCTCATGAACGTTTTGAAAAGTTTTCCCAAGGTGGTTTCCTTCACAATATATATAAGGCTCAACTACACTGGTAGTTCCCCTGCAACGATGCCAAAATTTGATCACACCCACCTCTAGTCCTAAAAAGGATAAGCGGTCCCTGTAAATATAATCCGGTCTAAAAGTACGGAGTCGAATCCCACAGGAAACTAAAGTTTAGTTGCAATTGTTTACTATCACTAAGAAGACAAGTTCGAACAATTCCTAAGTTATAAATATTAAGATTTTTATGTCTAACTAATTAATTAACAAATTAAAGTAGTGAATTAATAAATAGGATACTAAGGGTTGGAGAGAAGATTAGAAAATCCTAGAGTTATGGTTTTTCCAATTGTCGGAATCCTTCCCGCTACATCTCCTACAATTTCACTTAAGTTTTCTCTACTGATCATGAGCATTAGACTTATCGTAATTCTCTCTCGAGCAACTATAATAATTTACTAGTCATATTCTCTCGAATTCACCGCTCACTATGATCATGCCAAACCTTCGTTATCTCTAATCTCACTTTTAAACCCGTTGTATTGATCTTTGATATACCTTGGGAGTGACGTTGTTCGACAACAAACTAAATATGCACTCTTTATTAAGCAATACATAATACATAGGCGCAGTCAATTGATGGACATTCAATCAACAACAATAAACACGTAGGTGAACAAGTAGGAAAATTCAAAGGCGCAATTACATTAAAACCTAACAAGAATTCATCTGCAAAAATATTCCATCAAACACTAGATTATAGAGTTTAGCTACTCATAATTGTATAATAATCATAGTCATATTCAAAAGCATTAAACTACATATTAAAGAAGAACGGAGAGAAAAACGCTTGTGATCCGCGCTCTAGAGTGTTCTGTAGCCATTTGCCTCTCCAATGATGTCTCTTTTGTCACGCCCCGAGCCTGGGGGCAAGACCGGCACCCGATGCCTCATCTATCCTTGCGTACCAACTTGCGACTCAAGAATTATGGACATATAATGTCATACTTTGGTCAGTGGGCCACATTGCAAGACAATTTGCGAAGCAAAATATAAAACTGAATAGGGACTAACACTGACTAAATGTCAACATAAAACAGGGCCGGCAAGGCTATCATAACTACTATAACTGACAAGCCAACAAAATGTACGTACTGGGCCTACAAGCCCAACATACTACACTAACTGACAGGATATGTCTACAAGCCTCTACTGATGGATGTACTATGATCGGAACAGGACCCTGACCTACCCATAACCTATCTACATACATACACGAGATGTACACAAAACTTTTAGACCCGGCAACTCCGAAAGACGGGGAGCTTACCGATAAAGCTAAACTGGGGCAACACCTACTGAGGAGGTCTACCCGTCTGTTTGTCTGAACCTGCATGCATGAAATGCAGCGCCCCCAGGAAGGGACGTCACTATGAAATAGTGTACCGAGTATGTAAGGCAATATACTGAATGCTAAAACTAAACTAATAATATAATAACTGAAAGCAACTGGGGTCAAAGATAATATGAAGATATGCTCACCTGCAGATACTGACTCTATTTTCTAAATGTAGTAAGTAAAGTAGCTGTCCGGCCTTATAAGGCTCGGTATATGTATATAACTGCTCTGTCGTAGTAGGCTCGCTCATAGGCGCTCGGCCATACTAGGCTCTGTATCTCGGCTAACTAGGCTCGCTCATAGGCGCTCAGCCACATTAGGCTCGGTATATAACTTACCATCTGATCAGAGGTTGCCCAATAAGGGCCTGTCCATCGATTATAACTCGATGGTAATGAAAATACTGTAATACTGTATATATAGATTTTTTGCTCTTATGACTGGAAAAAGGGAAATACTCAATTGGATATGACGTCCCGATAAGGAGAATACTGTAACTTACAAGACTAGAAAAATATACGTAAATTCTGGGATATGAATATTTCTTTATGCCTCATTATCAAACTCGTGTAATTACGAGATCATGCCAAAATGAAGAAAGGGCTTAGCCTTAACATACCTGATTCGATTCTCTTGACAATTCCTCTAACACATGTTAGTTGCGACAACACGTAACGGCAAGATCGAAGTAGGAAAATATCCATATGATATTCTTGAGAAAAATTACACCGTACTTCATTATAATTGCCAATTTCACGCTTTATATTAAAAATGGTCTCTGTACGAAATGTTTTGAAGCAATACGTTGCTATTTCAATCCATGAACTTTGTTGAAGCTTTTTGACGTGAAAATGTTAAAGATATACAATTCAAGATCTTTGGAATTTTTGACGTGAAATGTTAGAGATATACCATTCAAGGATTGGAATTATGGAAAACGTGTAGTATAAAGTGATGATTAAGCACCAACCCCTCTTAATTGTGACATCTTGCAAATTTTAATTCACGAGTCACTTAAGAATCATGTATTGCTGCCACATGAGGAAAGTTTAGGCTTATACAACATTAGCCAGTTAATTTCTTAATTAATTTGTTAATTCTCCATTAACCAATAATTATCTAATTATCTACATAATTAGGAATTATCTCAATTTACTTAAAGTATTGCTCATTTTTAGCATACCTTATACACCTCACTATCATGGGCATGTGGTACCTTGTATGGTACTAGTCCATAAATATCGGGTATTTTAGCTCGGGCCATATTTTATCCCAAAATGTCAAACTTCAACGAAATTCATTTCCTTCGATTCGCTTACCCTCTCACCTTCACCAATTTACTCATCACTTGTTTAAAATATCATAATGCTTATAATCACAAAATAATTTCATTCACGAACTTGCGTCGATTAACCTACGACGAAACTTTAACATTTGAAAATGCGGGATGTAACATCTCATTTTCGAGCTTTCATTAATTTATTTATGGCATACTTTCATGTTAAACATGGGGTGTAAAATCATTCCCCCCTCTCGAACATTCGTCCTCGAATGTTGACTGATGCACTTATCATTCTCATAACTCCTAGGTCTTGCGAATACTTTAATATTGTTCTTGCCATTTAGGCAACTGTTCTATATATAATTCCAAAGGCCAGGGCATTCCTCCCTTTAGGCCTCTTTCTCACACCACGACTTGTGTTCGGAATCCTTCCAATCTCGTAATTGTTACTATCTTTTATCACGTAGCATGTATGACCTTTTCCTTGTATATGCGCCTATGCGACTCTTCTCTCCTCTTTCCTCCAGATTTTAGCCAATCTCTAGGCCTCATTTCACAAACATATACAGAGCTTGATAAAATGTCCCTCTGGGCACCTGTAGGTATACTGGAGTTCTTCGCTCAGTACTTTATCAAAGTTACGGATATTGTTATACCTTATTTCATAGATCCGCTTATCTAGGTAGGTCATACTATACCATAACTCTTACTTTGATTTATCGTTACTGAGGTCTTCTACCGAACTCTAGGTTACTTTCATTACTTATCCCGTATGTATAAATCTATGTCCTTTAATGCTTACTAATTACTTGTTCATCTTAAGAATGACAGCCTAATCTTACCTCATACTTTAGCTTGCGACTTATACATATCTATTTATACCACTCGCAACCTTCCTTCAACCTGCTTGCACAATATATTTCCTTATGTTATTCTGGAACATCAAGCGAGACACCGCATCGTCTCTAACTCTTTTTTACTCTTTTAACTAGACCTTTAGATACTTAGAAACCATGGGCTGGAAGGTATGTCACTAATGACACTGCTATTATTCCTGGATACTGGATTCCGACGCTTTTAGCCCTCTATCTGAAGTACGGATTATTCACAACCATCTATTTTTTAGTATCTTGTACGTTTTCCACCTTTACCTTACTTACCGTAAAGTCTCACATCACATCTTATATCTCTTTCATAACCTCCCCTCCACCTAGGTATAATTCACATCCATGTCTTGAACTTCTATTATAATACATGCACCTTTTTACACAATCTCGTGAGAGCTTCATACTAATTTCTTATGAGGTTGGTACTCTTCTACCTGGCTTTATCGTAGAGCCATTATAGAATATGGCTACTTTACTATCTCTCTTATACCTCTGATATTTAAGAGTGATCCTGCAATGTTCTCAATCACGAGGTCTATAATTTTCTTGGTCCAATAATCAGGATCCTGATTTACTTAGTTGGTGTAACTTCTTAGTTTCCACTTCCCTCTGATTAACCTTCATGTAGGCTTAAGCTCTCTTCCGATCTACGTCTCATGGTATTAGTTATTTCTTTAACCTTTCATGGACTCTATGGAATATCCATGACACAATCATTTAACGATTCAATCATTTGCCTATGACCTGGACTTAATTCTTTCTTTTAACTTCTACTGGAGTCTTCTACGTCCGTATGATTGTCAGCATATATGTTGTATGGATAAAACTCCGAACTCTTAAGTGTGTTCATAACGTAACTAATTCTGGGTCATTAATCGAATAATATTTTTTGTTCCTTCTCAGCTTTCTTTAAATGTAAGAAATTACTTTTCCTGATCTTTCTACCCCCTTGTTACGTGCATACATAGCTTACCTTAGTGCCCACACATATTGGAATTCCATACAACTCTTATGATCTTGAATATCACTTCTGATTTTACTTCCCATTCATTAGCCACGGTAGGTGCCATTTTTTTATGGAGTGCATACACTGTTATTATAAGACCATTTCCTCCTTAGGTTACTGAGCTTAGGTTGAAGCATTCTTCCTGACTTTCTCAGCTAGTCTTTCATTGTAATATTTAGGGAAGATCTTCTGATTCTTGTAAAGTTGTGAGCTTATTACATTGTATACTCGATGGACCTTTCGATGTCCTTCCTTGCCTATAATTATCCGTAGTTACTTACCTTCATGCCATTGTGCTTATAGGTTTGCTTCTGAACTGATATCTTGACTGTCTTCCCAGTGGCATTTTTTTTATTCCCGTAATACTCATACGATACCTTTAACTACCCCAACTCCTATCTGAATCTTTCTCAAGTATTACAATGACACTATTGCAAAGCTGAATTCACTATATTGGGTTTTACTATGTTTATCTTGCACGATCTACTGACTCGCCTGTAACGTCCTGTCTAGCCATAACTAGGCTCTTCCTGAATCAACTACCAACTACTTGTTGGCCCATTCTCATATCAACGTTCCGCATAATCTTTCTTGGGTTATTTCATTTGTCTTAACTCACCTTTCGCAATGGCTCCATATTTATTAATGACATCCTCGGAAGGAACCCTTTCCTTGACGTCGTGTTTGTATAATGTTCGGGAATTATAGCATATCTGTAGGATTTGAATAAGTGAAATCTTATCCCTTTCTTAGTCTTATCGCATTCTTCCTTTATTATTCCATAGTTACTAGAACTACTTAATTCTGACTTAATGCCACATTACTCCATATTCCCCCCCTTAGGGGAGTTCTAAGATTTAGCGTTGTGCCGATCTGCCTATAGATATTTTACCTCTTCATCTTTGGCGTCTTTCACATCATCTATTACCCTTACTCTCCTTGCGAAAATCCTTCTATACCAAGGATAACAAAATTCCTTACCCACAAGAGTGGCACTTAGTGTGGCTGGCACACCTAGTCCCTTAAGCTTAACTTTGCTCACATTGCTTACGTTAGGGAAGCGTCTTCCTGAATGACCATTCTCTAAATTTCTCATGAATCTTCTTCTGTTGTCCATTATATTATCACCGGAACGAAATCTGAAACTCTCATGATGCCGAGTATTATCCAATCACTCAGTCCCTAATTCACATTTTGTTTATCTTGTTCACCAGCCCATACTGATTTCTATTACTCTGGAGTCTAACTTTTCCTTCTGGTAGTTACGTTGGAGTCACGAACTTATTTCTCGAAGTGAGGATATGACTTTATGGCCTATACTCTTTTGTTGTCTCAAGGCCTGTCACCTCTCATCTTTTCCTTCACATGACTATAGACTATAATACTGTCATCTTTTTGACCTACCGTTATCATCCATGTATCACATCTTACTCTTAATGCTTCATTAGCTCTCTTCTTATTTCCTACTAACATTTTTGTCTATCACTTTATTCTGAAAACTTCAACAAGATATTGTTTTGCTTTTAGCTCCCCTTTGCTCCATCCACTGGCTCTTCGGGTTTCCTAGCATTATCTCTCTACTAGGGATGGGAGTCATAGTAAGATAATATTTATCCTTTCCAGGCTTTCAGTGTCTATCTTTGTAGAACTCATATCTAGATGTACTATTTTAGAGTGCATCATCTAGATGTCTCACAAGGAGATCCATTACCATGTTTGCACTATCCTTCGGAAATGTCAACTAATTCTACCAATCCATCCCGTATTTTGGGTTACTCTAACCCCAGCCGGATCCTGATAACCCGTCCTTCTCTTAAACTATATATTTTAGCTCCCATAGGGCATAACTGAGATCAGTGTGGCCGATTGTACGTACATCTGTCACTGTTAAAGGTAACTCAAAATGCTTATATCTCCCTTCCGGAATGGTAAATAATGATAATCTTTATTAACTGGGTAGTTCTTACCCTTCTTCACCTTTGCTTTCTTTACTTGCTGAAACTTGTGTCTACCTTCCGATTTTGTTATTCTTCTTTTTCTGTAAGAGTGGATAAGTATTCTTGCCTTGAAACTCCTTGTCAATAACCTTAGACATTTTAGTACATGCATGGTCTGCTGAAGATCTCACATTTACTCATCATAAGCATATTGCAAAAATCGAGTTCCTCTTACTCAACTCTTCCACGGCTATATCTCCTACCGACCATCTTTCTGAATGTAGGCATCGTTGTATTACGAATAAGATAGAGTTTAGTAAATTGAATTCTTACAACTGAGGTCTACCACACGATCTAGAGTAAGAAGGAAGGGTGATAGTCCTAAATGCCCTGTAGCCTCTTGCTTATAAGTGTGGTGCACGACACACCCATAAACAAGACTCTACTAGACACGGCTTGTAGACTCTCTAGGACAGAACTGCTCTGATACCACTTTTGTCACGCCCCGAGCCTGGGGGTGAGACCGGCACCCGGTGCCTCATCTATCCTTGCGTACCAACTTGCGACTCAGAAATTCTGGACATATTATGTCATAACACATTGCAAGACAATTTGCAAACAAAATATAAAAAGGAATAGAGACTAACGCTGACTAAATGTCAACATAAAGCTGGGCCAGCAAGGCCGTCATAAATACTATACCTGATAAGCCAACAAAATATACGTACAGGGCTTACAATCCCAACATACTGCACTAACTGACAGGATATGTCTACAAGCCTCTACTGATGGATGTATTGTGATCGGAACAGGGACTCGACCTACCCATCACCTATCTACAAACATACACAAGATTTACACGAAACTTCTAGACCCGGCAAATCCGAAGAATGGGGAGCTTACCGATAAAGCTAAACTCGGGAAACACCTATTGAGGACGTCTACTTGTCTGTCTATCTGAACCTGCACGCATGAAATGCAGTGCCCCCAGGAAGGGACATCAGTACGCAATAATGTACTAAGTATGTAAGGCAATATACTGAAAGCTGAAACTGAACTGTTAATATAATAACTTAAAGCAACTGGCTATCAAAGATAATCAGAAGATATGCTCACCTGCTGATACTGACACTATTTTCTCAATATAGTAAGTAAAGTAGTTGTCCGGCTTTATAAGGCTCGGTTTATGTATATAACTGCTCTCCCGTAGTAGGATCGCTCATAGGCACTCGGCCATACTAGGCTATGTATCTCGGCCAATTAGACTTGCTCATAGGCGCTCGGCCACAGTAGGCTCGGTATATAACTTACCATATGATCAAAGGTTTCCCAATAGGGGCATGCCCATCGATTATAGCTCGATGGTAATGAAAATATTGTAGTACTGTATATATAGATTCTCTGCTCTCATGACTGAAAAAAGGGAAATACTCAGTTGGATATGATGTCCCGATAAGGAGAATATTATAACTTACAAAACTATGAAAATATACGTAAATTGCGGGATATGAATTTTTCTTTATGCTTCATTATCAAATTCGTGTAATTACGAGATCATGCCAAAATGAAGAAAGGGCGTAGCCTTAGCATACCTGAGTCGATTCTCTTGACAATCCCTCTAACACACGTTAATTGCGGTAACACGTAACCGTAAGATCGGAGTAGGAAAAAATTCGTATGATATTCTTGAGAAACATTGCACTGTACTCCATTATAATTGCAAATTTCACGCTTTATAGTAAAAATGTTCTCTGTACGAAATGTTTTGAAGCAATACGTTGCTATTGCAAATCATGAACTTTGCTGAAGCTTTTTTAGGTGAAAATGTTAAAGCTATACAATTCAAGGGCTTTGGGATTTTTGACGTGAAATGTTAGAGCTATACCATTCAAGGATTGGAATTATGGAAAAAGTGTAGTATAAAGTGATGATTAGGCAGCAACCCCTATTAATTGTGACATCTTGCAAATTTGAATTCAAGAGTCACTCAAGAATCACGTGTTGCTGCCACGTGGGAAAAGTTTAGGCTTATCTAACATTAGCCACTTAATTTCTTAATTAATTTATTAATTCCTCATTAACCAATAATTACTCAATTATTTACATAATTAGGAATTATCTCAATTTACTTAAAATATTGCTCATTTGTAGCATACCTTATATACCTCACTATTATGGCCATATGGTACCTTATATGGAACTAGTCCATAAATACCGGGTATTTTAGCTCTGGCCATATTTTATTCCAAAATGCCAAACTTCGACGAAATTCATTTCCTTCGATTTTCTTACCCTCTAACCATCACCAATTTACTCATCACTTGTTTAAAATATCATAATGCTTATAATCACAAAATAATTTCATTCCAGAACTTGCGTCGATTAACCTACGACGAAACTTTAACGTTCGAAAATGCGGAATGTAACATCTCATTTCCAAGCTTCCATTAATTTATTTATGGCATACTTTCATATACTAAAACATGGGGTGTAATACTCCCCTTCAGGAACTAAATTTAAGAGGTAATATATGGTGTTACACCCATCAAAAACTAAATTTAAGAGGTAATATATGGTAGAGTTGAGGTCTACACGTCCGAACATAATGAGGAAATAAAAGAGGCTCAGATAAGCATCGTTTGCGCGGGGCATTATCAGGGGTTCCAACATTACCCCGCGAGGCACTGTCAGAAGTGACAACATTTCCCCGCGAGGCACTGTCAGAGGCGCCAATGACAGGGCCCTGGACAAAGCCTTGCATGGTCCATGGCCATGACTTTTCATTGCCTTGCACGTCTTCTTTTATTGCTTCATTTTGTAGCTTTGAAGTACCATTTCGTGCAACTTTTATCCACTTCACGTTCTAGCATTTCTACACATAAAATAAACTCTATTAAGCTCAATTGTCACACAAATTAACGTTTAAACAACAAACAAGTAGGATAAATAACGTCAAAATATATAGAATTATAGCACGATATCAGGTTACAACAAAAATGCACGTCTGAAATGGTCATTCATTTTACCTCCTTTTCGATATGGGATGATTCATTCCTTATGATTAGTGTTTAATCCGGTCGATCAGCTTGCACTCCGTTATGATTGTCACAAAAGTATTATATTTGTTCATAACGTAATTTAATGTTTAAGTAATAACTTTATATTATGACTGGGCCTGATTTATAGCATTTTTGCTACTACTCAGTGTTAATTGCTACTCTAGGTGTTTTTGGTTAAAATAAAAAGGTAGAAAAGGTAACTCGAATATTCTACAACCTGATTTTCTACCTTAATAAAGTTTCTGTAATTATACCAGGTATGTAGAGTTGTTTGTACAGAAATTCGTTAGGTGATCAAGGGTGAATTATAACTCAATATTACTGCCTCGGTTAACAATCAAACATCAATATTCATGGCTAGCCATAACTCCAAAACTAAGAAAGCTTAGCTACACATAATCATCGTAACAAATTCACAAGTATTTTAAATGATTAAAGTACTAAGAAAAGATGTACGGCAGAAGAAGTCTTAATCCTTACTCCAATATGCTCCTAGTATGTTGTCCTCCAAAGTGTTGTGATCTCCCCAAAATTAGGTTTAGAACCCTTTTCATACGAGTTAGGGACGACTGAGATAAAATTTGAATTTCATAGAAAAGTTTCACATTTGGATTAAGGCGCTCCCTAACAAATGCGAGCTATACCAAAATTCGAATACAAGACTTTTGGTAAAAAATAAAGTACTTACCACTTCACCAACCACAAACCATGGTGATGAATAGAATCTATTGCTTGATTTACAAAAATAGTTCAGGGTTGAGACTCAAGATTTTCAATAGTATGATTATTGGAAAAGAAAATGTCACGACCCGAAATTCCCACCTTCGGGGCCGTGATGACGCCTAACATTTCACTTACTAGGCAAGCCAACGTTAGAATAATATTAGCCAATTTAAAATAAAATAAAATTAATTAATAACAAAGAAATAAATGCGGAAGTAACGTCTGAAATGTACTGAATAATCCATAATAATAGCGATGTCTAAACACCATGCCAGAACTGGAGTAACAAATGCACGAGATTCTAGAATAATACAAATAAAGATCTGAATAAAATTCAAGTTGCTTGAAATATAATACAAAGCTGAGATAATATAGAAGGGACTTCAGAACTGTGAACGTTGTGCAGTTATACCTCAAGTCTCCACTGGTAGTTGTATCCGGGAAAATCTACGATATGCCAATGGGACCAACTATGAAATTTGCACAAGAAGTGCACAGTACAGTATCAGTACAACCGACCCCATGTACTGGTAAGTGCCGAGCTTAACCTCGACGAAGTAGTGACGAGGCTATGAAAAGATACGTACATAAACAACCTGTATAAGTATATACAAATACGAAGTAACAATAATACAATAAATAACAATTTATAAATTGGGAGGGAGCATGCGAAGGGGAAGGATATAGTAATTTCAGTTGGAGAGGTGTCACTTAGCAGCTAATTAATGTATCAACAAAAAAATGAGCAAATGAAAATATGAAAATGGCACGGCATCACCCTTCGTTCTTTTACTCTCATTTGATACGGCATCATCCTTCGTCCTTTTATACTCACAAATGGCAAGGGAACAACCTTCGTGCTTTTGCACTATTAAATGATACGGCAACACCCTTCGTGCTTTTACACTCACAAATGGCACGGCAATACCCTTCGTGCTTTTACACTCTTCCTTACCATGAAAATAATGATATAAATTCGGAAGAGTTTTTAAATGCCGGGATATACACTTATGAATCAATTCAATACCAAAATACCGACTTCACCTTCCAAAATAATCCACAATAATTAAAAGAATAATAATTTCACGAATAATGATCAAATAATCAATAATAAACTTAAACAGGAATATATTTAATTTAGACAATTATTCATAGTAAACAATTTCCACCCGCATGCTTTGACTCAACCACAACGCATAAGTACTTGTTACCTCACATATACATTGTACCCGCACATTAAATCATGTAGCAAATAGACAAATAATTCCTACTCCCTCAAGTCAAGGTTAACCACGATACTTACCTTGCTTGCAACCTAATTCAAGAATTCAATAAACCTTTGCCTCGCGAATCCATGTCCGAAATCCTCAAATCTAATCATAAACAATTTAATATACCCAATATAAATCGTAGGAATTAATAAATTTTCCAGATAAAAATCCGAAATTTATTTTAAAAATCAACAGTGGGACCCATGTATCAAATCTCGGAAAAACTTTCGAAATCCGAACACCTGTTCTGAGACGAGTCCAACCATTCAAAAATTATCAAATTCCGACATCAGATTGGCTTTCAAATCTTCATTTTACATTTTGGGAAGATTTTATAAATATATGATTTTTCTTCTATAAATTCACGGATTCATGATGTAAATGAGTATGGAATCATGAAATATAATTGATATAGGATAAGGAAAACTAATCCCAATATTTTCCTGTGAAAAACCCCCAAACATTCGCCTTACCCGAGCTCAAAATGACCAAAATGAGAAAAACTCTCGGAAGCCTTAGTTTTTAACATTTCCCGGGCATTTCCGCATCTGCGAAACGGCTTGCCCAACGTGTGTCCGCATCTACGGAACTTAGGACCGCATCTGCAGTCGTGCTTTTGCGCAAAAATGGCCGCACCTGTAAAGACCCCAAGGCAGCCTAGTCCCGCATCTACGATGAAAGGCTCGCTTCTGTGAGCTCGCACATGCGATAGATATTCCGCAGGTGCGATTACATCAGATGGCAGAAACCTTCAGCTTTTCTTCTAAGTCCAAATTCGATCAGTTAACCCTCCAAAACTCACCCGAGGCCCCCGGGACCTCAACCAAATATACCAACAAATCCTAAAACATAACACGAACATACTCGGGGACTCAAATCACATCAAATAACAACATTCACACCACGATTCAAACTTTTGAGTTTCAAACTTTTCAATTTACAAAACTTATGACGAAACATGTTAAATGAATCCAGAATGACTTCAAATTTCGCACACAAGTCATAAATGACATAATGGACCTATTCAAATTTTCAGAATCGAATTCCGGCTTCGATATCAAAAAGTCAACTCCGTAGTCAAACTTGGATATCTTTAGCCTTTAAATTTCTAGTTTCCGTTAAATTGCCATACCTTGAGCTAGGGACTTTCACATTAAATTTCGGGCATACGCTCAAGTCCCAAATCACGATACGGACCTACCGGAACTGTCAAAACACTGATCCTGGCCTGGTTTCTCAAAATGTTGACCAAAGTCAACTTAATTGAGTTTTAAGGCTCTATTTCACATTTTAATCTATTTTTCACATAAATACTTTTCGGAAAATTATACAGACTGCGCACGCAAGTTGAGGAATTGATGAATAATGATTTTTGTGGTTTTAGAATACAGAAAGAATTATTAAATTTAAAGATAACCTTTTGGGCCATCACATTCTCCACCTCTAAAACAAGCGTTCGTCCTCGAACGGAATTAGAAAAAGTACCTGAGCTAGTAAAAAGGTGTGGATATTTACTCCATATGTCCGACTCAGACTCCCAGGTAGATGCTTCTACCAGCTGACCTCTCCATTGTACCCGAACTGAAGGATAACTCTTAGACCTCAATTGTCGGATGTGCCATGCTAGAATAGATATCGGCTCCTCTTCATAAGTCAAATCTTTGTCCATTTGGACTATGCTGAAATCTAACACATAGGACGGATCACCATAATATTTTCGAAGTATAGACACATGGTACACCGGATGAACCGCTGATAAACTAGGTGGTAGTGTAAGCATGTAGGCTACTTCACCCGCCATTTCAAGAATTTCAAAGGGTCCAATATACCTAGGGCTCAACTTGTCCTTCTTTCCGAACCTCATTACACCTTTCATAGGTGAAAGCCGGAGCAATATTCTCTCTCCAACCATGAATGCAATATCTATCACGAACCTTACAGTCGGAATAACTCTTTTGCCTAGAGTGAGTTGTGCGAGGTCGATCCTGAATAACTTTGACTTTATCCAAGTCATCCTGTACCAAATCGGTACCCAACAACCATGCCTCTCCCGGTTCAAACCAGCTAACTAGCGAATGATATCGCCTTCCGTATAATGCCTCATATGGATGCATCTGAATGCTCGACCGATAGCTATTATTATACACAGGCGCGAAGCATATCTTCCAATATCTGAATAGTGCGCTCTGACTGTCCGTCTGTCTGTGGATAAAATGTTGTACTCAACTCAAATCGCGTTCCTAACGCACGATGTACAAACCTTCAAAAGTGTGAGGTAAACTGTGTAACTCGATCTGAAATAATAGATACGGGCACACCGTGAAGGCGGACAATCTCACGAATGTAAATTTCAGCTAACCTTTCTGAAGAATAGGTAACTGCCACTGGAATAAAATGTGCTGACTTGGTCAACCTATCCATAATTACCCAAACTGCGTCAAATTTTCTCTGAGTCCGTGGAAGCCCAACAACAAAATCCATAGTAATACGCTCCCACTTCCACTAAGGAATTTCTAACTTCTGAAGCAAACCACCAGGTTTGTGATGCTCGTACTTAACTTGCTGACAATTCAGACACCGAGCTGCGTATGCAACTATATCCTTCTTCATTCTCCTCCACCAATAATGTTTCCATAAATCTTGATATATTTTGGCAGTACCTGGATGAATAAAATACCTGGAACTGTGGGGCCTCTTCCAGAATTAATTGATGAAGCCCATCCACAATAGGCACACAAATACGGCCCTTCGTTTGCAGAACTCCATCTTACCCCACAACAACTTGTTTGTCATCACTGTGCCGCACCGTGTCCTTAAGGACAAGTAAATGAAGATCACCATATTGTCGCTATCTGATGCGCTCATATAAAGAAGACCGAGCAATTGTGCAACCCATAACCTGACTGGGTCCCTAAACATCTAACCTCATGAACTGATTAGCCAAAGTCCGAACATCTGCAGCTAACGGTCTCTCACTAACCGGAATATACGCAAGACTACCCATACTCACAATATTTCTACTCAATGCATCAACCACCACATTGGCCTTTCCGTGGTGATACAAAATAGAGATATCATAATCTTTCAACAGCTCCAACCGTCTTCTCTGCCTCAAATTGAGATTTATTTGCCTGAACAGATACTATAGGCTACCATGATCAGTAAGTACCTCACACGAGACATTGTAAAGGTAATGTCTCCAAATCTTCAAAGCGTGGACAATACTACCAATTCTAAGTCATGCACATGATAATTCTTCTCATACACTTTCAACTGTCGTGACACATATGGAGTCACCTTGCCATCTTGTATCAATACTGCACCAAGCCCAATGCGAGATGCATCACAATACACCATATACGATCCTGAACTTGTGGGTAATACCAACACTATCGCCGTAGTCAAAGTAGTCTTAAGCTTTTGAAAGCTTAACTCACACTCGTTTGACCATCCGAATGGAACACTTTCTAGGTCAGTCTGGTCAATGGGCTTGCTACAAATGAAAGCACATCTACGAACCAACGATAATAACCTACCAAACTTAAGAAACTCCAGATCTCTATAACTGAAGTAGGTCTAGGCCAATTCTGAACAATCTTAATCTTCTTAGGACCCACTTTTATGCCTTCTGCCGATATAACATGCCCCAAAAAGGCAACTGAGTCTAACCAAAATTCACATTTTGAAAATTTGGCATATAACTGATTATTCTTCAAAGTATGAAGCACACTCTGAAGATGCTGCTCATGCTCCTCTCGACTGCTGGAGTAAATCAAGATATCATCAATGAATACAACCACAAAAGAATCCAAATGGGGCTTTAACACCCGATTCATCAAATCCATAAATGTTGCTGGGGCATTTGTCAACCCAAATGACATCACTAGGAATTCGTAATTCTCATACGAGTCTGAAAAGTTGTCTTAAGGACATCAGATGACCTAATCTTCAACTGATGGTAACCAGACCTCAAGTCGATCTTTGAAAATACCTTGGCACCCTGAAGCTGATCGAATAAGTTATCAATTCTTGGCAGTGGATACTTGTTCTTGATAGTAGTCTTGTTTATCTGCCGATAATCTATACACATTCGCATTGAATCATCTTTCTTCTTTACAAATAATACTGGTGCACGCCAGGGAGAGACACTGGGTCTAAGAATCCCTAATCAAGCAAGTCTTGTAAATTCTCCTTCAATTCTTTCAACTCTGGCAGGGCCATACGGTATGGTGGGATAAAAATGGACTGAGTGCCCTGAGCTAAATCAATACATAAGTCAATATCTCTGTCGGGTGGCATCCCCAGCAAATTTGCAGGAAATACTTTTCGCAATTCACGAACAACTAGTACTGAGTCCATAGAAGGAGCATCCGCACTGGGATAGCGAATATAAGCCAAATAAGCTAGACACCCTTTCTCGACCATATGCCGAGCCTTCATATAAGAAATAACCTTGTTGGTAGAATGACCAAGAGTTCCTTCTCACTCTAATCGAGGTAACACCGACATGGCTAGGGTCACCGCCATGGCATGACAATCCAATGTAGCATGATAAGGTGACAGCCAATCCATTCTCAAGATGACATCAAAATCTACCATATCAAGAAGTGGAAGATCCACACTAGTCTCAAGACTCCCAATAGTAACCACACACGAATGATAGACATGATCTACCATGATAGAATATCCTACCGGAGTGGACACACTCACAAGAGCACTTAGAGAAACACGAGGCATCACCAGATATGAAGAAAATAAGAGGACACATAGGAATAAGTAGATCCTTGATCAAATAGAACTGAAGCATCTCTATGGAAAACTGGAACAATACCTGTAACCACGGCATCAGATGACTCAGCCTCAAGCCTAGGTGGAAAAGCATAAAATCGGGGTTGTGCCCCACCACTCTGAACTGCGTCCCTGGGACGGCCTCTAACTGGCTGGTCTCAACCTCTAACGATCTGACCTCCACCTCTAACGGTCTGACCTCCACCTCTAGCTACATGACCCTTACCTCAAGTTGGCTGAGCAGGCGGTAAAACAACCGGTGTTGGAACCATAGCACAAGAACCCTGCTATTGCATGCTGCCCTGAGACATGGGGTAGAATCAAGCAATGTGCCTCAGATCACCACAAGTATAACAGGACCTTGACTATTGTGACTGCTTACCCGAACGGGCTGAATAACCGATGTAGTAACTCTGGAATGGTGGTGCACTAATAGGAGCTGAATGTGCACTAAATGTTGGTTGCCCAGAGTATGGCATAATAGGACTGTGACTCCCTGATGCACCGGGAGATGCCTGAACTGTTGAATGAAATGGTCTGAGAGGATGACCCCTACCAAAATTACCCCTGCCTCCAGACGAGGTACCACTGAAACCACTAAACTGACAAGGCTTCTTATCAGACCTCTGCCATCTCTCCAGTGCAAGAACCATCTCGATCCTCCTCGCGACATTAGCAGTCGCCTGAAAGGAAATCTCACTTCCAGCCTCCTTGGCCATCTGAAGCTTGATAGGGTGAGTGAGTCTCTTAATAAACCTCCTCACTCTCTCTCCCTCAGTAGATAGTAAAATAAGAGCATGATAGGATAAATCCACAAAATGGGATTCATACTGAGTAACCGCCATACTGACCTACTGTAGATGCTCAAATTGCCTACGGTAATCCTCTCTCAATGTGATAGGGAGAAAATTCTCTAGCAATAGTCATGAGAACTGTTCCCAAGTCACTGTAGGCGACCCAGCTGCTCTGATCAACGTAAAATCTCTCCACCACTTCTTGGCGGAACTCGTCATATGGAATACAGCAAAATTGAACCCATTGGTCTCAATTATGCTCATGTTCCGCAGCACCTCATGATAGCAGTCAAGATAATCTTGTGGGTCCTCAGAAGGTGTACCACTGAAGTAAAATGGAAAGAGCTTAGTAAACTTTTCCAGTCTCAATAAGGTCTCAGAAGACATTGCGGGCCTATCACCGGCCTGTGCCGCAATAACTGGCTGAATGACCTCAACTAGCGGGACTCCTAGAGCCTGATTCTGGGGAGCCATTTGCTCTGAAGCGGGAGTAGTGGGATTTTGTGCTCCTCCTCCAGCCTATGAGATGGCTGGTGCAACTGTAAATGTACCATTCTGGTCCACGCCCTCCATAAGACTTACCAAATGGACTAGAGCATCCTGAAGCACTTGAGTAGCTATAAATCCTTCTTGACTTGAACTGGTCCAACCTGTACAATCTGAACGGGAACCTCCTCCTGAAGATCCACCTGAGGTTCTACAACAGGTGCTTCCACTCGAGCTCTAGACGGAGCTCTACCTCTGCCTCAGCCTCTAGTATGACCTCGGCCTCGACCTCTACCCCTAGCCATAATTGCCACGGGGGGCTCTGGTCCCTGTCCATCGGTAGATGTATTACGTGTTCTCACTATCTGCGAGAGAATAAGAATAGAATTGTTCAATCATCAATGATAGAATAAGATCGCACGACAGATTAAGAAAGAAGTGATGTTGTTCCTAAACTTCATAGCATGTGAGAGATAAGTACAGATGTCTCCATACCAATCCTTCATACTCTACTAAGTTTTCTCGTGACTCGTGAGACCTATGTAACCTAGGGCTCTCATACCAACTGTCACGACCCGAAATTCCCACCTTCGAGACTGTGATGGCGCTTAACATTTCACTTGCTAGGCAAGCCACCGTTAGAATAATATTAGTCATTTTGAAACAATTTTAAATTAATTAATAACAAAGAAACAAATGCGAAAGTAAAGTCTGAAATGTAGTGAATAATCCATAATAATAGCGATGTCTAAATACCATCCCAGAACTGGAGTCACAAGTGCACGAACTTCTAGAATAATACAAATAAAGGTCTGAATAAAATTCAAGTTGTTTGAAATATAATACATAGCTGAGATAATATAGAAGGGGACTTCAGAACTACGAACGCTGTCCAGTTATACCTCTAGTCTCGACTGGTAGCTGTATACGGGAAAATCTACGGTACTCCGCTGGGACCAACTCCGAAATCTGCACAAGAAGTACAAAGTGCAGTATCAGTACAACTGACCCCATGTACTAGTAAGTGCCGAGCCTAACCTCGATGACGTAGTGACGAGGCTATGACAAGACACGTACATAAACAACATGTACAAGTATATACAAATACGAAGTAACAATAATATAATAAATAACAATTTATAAATTGGGAGGGAACATGCGAAGAGGGAGGATATAGTAATTTCAGCAGGAGAGGTATCACTTAGCAGCCAATTAATGTATCAACAATAAAATGAGCAAATGATAATATGAAAATTGCACTGCACCACCAATCGTGCTTTTACTCTCATTTGACACGGCATCACTCTTTGTGCTTTTAGACTCACAAATGGCACGACAACACCCTTCGTGCTTTTACACTCACAAATGGTACGGTAACACCCTTCGTGCCTTTAGATTCCCAAATAGCACGGCAACACCCTTGATGCTTTTACACTCTTCCTTACCATGAAAAATAATAATATAAATTCGAAAGAGTATTTAAATGCGGGGATATACACTTATCAATCAATTCATACCAAAATACCGAATTCACCTTCTAAAATAATCAACAATAATTAAATGAATAATAATTTCATGAATAATGATAAAATAATCAATAATAAACTTAAACAGGAATATGCTTAATTAATTAGACAATTATTCACATTAAAAAATTTTCACCCGCGTTCTTTGACTCAACCATAATGCACAAGTACTCGTCACCCTACATATACATTGTGCCCGCACATTAAATCATGTAGAAAATAGACAAATATTTCCTACTCCCTCAAGTCAAAATTAACCACGACACTTACCTCGCTTGCAACCAAATTCAAGAATCCAATAAACCTTTGCCTCGCGAATTCGTGTCCGAAATCCTCAAATCTAATCATAAACAATTCAATACATTCAATATAAATCGTAGGAATTAATTTCAGTGGGACACATGTCTCTAATCTAGGAAAAACTTACGAAATCCAAACACCCATTCCGAGACGAGTCCAACCATACAAAAATTACCAAATTCCGACATCAGATTGGCTTACAAATCTTCATTTTACATTTTTGACGATTTTATAAAAATTTAAGTTTTCTTCCATAAATTTACGGATTTATGATGTAAATGAGTATGGAATCATGAAATACAATCAATATAGGATAGGGAACACTTTCCCCAATGTTTCCCCCTGAAAATCGCCAAAACATTCGCCTTACCCGAGCTCAAAATGACCAAAATGAGAAAACATCTCGGAAGCCTTAGTTTTTAACATTGCCCAGGCATTTTCGCACAATTGGTGCCTGGGCTCGCACCTATGAGCTCGCATTTGCGAGAAAAATCTCGCATCTGCGAAATGGCTTGCCCAGCGTGTGTCCGCATCTGCGGTCGCACTTTTGCGTAAAAATGGCCGCACCTGCGAAGACCCCGGGCTAGCCCAGTCCCTCATCTGCGATGAAAGGCTCGCTTCTGCGAGTTCGCACCTGGGATGGAAATTCCGCAGGTGCGATTACATCAGATGGCAGGAACCTTCAGATTTTCTTCTAAGTCCAAATTCGATCCGTTAACCCTCTGAAACTCACCCGATGCCCTCGGGACCTCGACCAAATATACCAACAAGTCCTAAAACATAACACAGACTTACTCGGGGTGTCAAATCACATCAAATAACATCATTTATACCTTGATTCGAACTTTTGAGTTTCAAACTTTTCAATTTACAAAACTTGTGCTGAAACATGTTAAATGAATCCGGACCGACTTCAAATTTGGCATACAAGTCATAAATGACATAGCGGAGCTATTCAAATTTTCAGAATCGCATTCCGGCTCTGATATCAAAAAGTCAACTCCGTGGTCAAACTTGGAAATCTTTAGCGTTTAAATTTCTAGTTTCTGTTAAATTGCCATAACTTGACCTATGGACTTCCAAATTAAATTTCGGGCATACGTCCAAGTCCCAAATCACGATTTGGACCTACTAAAATTGTCAAAATACTGTTCTGGGTCCGTTTGCTCAAAATATTGACCAAAGTCAACTTAATTGAGTTTTAAGGCTCTATTTCACATGAAAATCCATTTTTCACATAAAAACTTTTCGAAAAATTATACGGACTGCGCACCCACGTCGAGAAATTGTTGAATAGTGCTTTTCGAGGTTTTAGAACACAAAAATAATTATTAAATTTAAAGATGGCCTTTCGGGTCATCACAGCAAACTATTAGAGTATTGGAGTGAATGAACTGCAAGTTAATGATTTCTTTTTTGAATATGGGATGAGAACATCATATGTCAAAGTTACAAAAAATTAAAAATGTTTCATAGTCAAATCATCGAAATTCCTTGTTTTAATTTAGAAGATTAAGAAACATAGTCATCTTTGAATATAAGGGAATTAGCATGTTAATATAATCAAGAAGATTCTGGAAATCAGATGGTCCAATGAATAGAATGACTTGCTTAAGGTACAACAGACAACAAGATCAAACAAATGCAGAAATCATTCTTAAAAAGGGGAAATAATTAATTTTCTAAATATGAACATGATCAATGCAATTTTATATGTTAAATTTTGCCGCAATACCAAGTCAGTTTATGTCCGCAGATTCTGGATCTTGATATTTCTTTTAGGAGTAGTTTTCTTTTTCTCTTTGAAAAAGAGAAATTAAATTATATATTAAAAATTAAATTATATATTAAAAAGTGAAATTAAATTATATATTTTTTCATATTACGTTTATTTTCTTTATTTTCAATTTTTTACAACAATTATTTTTATAATTTTATTATTAGTGCAAAATAATTACAATGGCCCGTTAACCTTTTATGATATTATTATTATACATTAATTAGATAAGTATCTTTTTTGATTATCCGTTAAGAATAAAACCAGGAAGTCTAATACGGTGGCAGGCTATCTTGCAAACTGTGAAAAAACTTGTATTTTACATAATTTATTTGGGAAATACTGTTTTGGAGATTACCCTCCCGATTATGCTTTCTTATTTTATCGCAAAGACTGTTTGGGAAATGATATATACTCGAAGATCAGTTCCCGCATGTACTTAACGACCTTAGTTTTAAAATCAATAATATGTAGTCTTTTTCCAACAAAAAAATAAATGTTATACATTTACATTTTCCGTGACGATTAAGGAGTCATTTATGAACAGTTTTGTGGCCTCTAGTCCATCTTCACATAATCTCGTCTTTATTTAAATATTTATCTTTATGATTACTTTTTATTCTACAAGAATTTCTTAGAGAAGATATTCACCAAGTTAATTATCAAAAGAATTCAACATTAGAAAGGGCAAACTGCTCAAACTAATTTTCTTTTTGTATTAATGATAAATTATTTAAAATAATTATTACAATAGCAAGAGATAGCAAAATAAGTGAGTGAAGCATAATATCAGAAATAGCAAGAGAAATTTGTGATGACCCAAAAGGTCATCTTTAAATATTCTAAGACCTCGAAAAATACTATTCATTATTCCTCCCCTTGCGTGCGCAGTCCGTATAATTTTTCGGAAAGTGTTTATATGAAAAATTGATTAAAATGTGAAATAGAGCCTTAAAACTCAATTGAGTTGACTTTGGTCAACATTATGAGCAAACGGATTCAGATCAGTATTTTGACAGTTCTGGTAGGTCTGTATCGTGATTTGGGACTTGGGCGTATGCCCGAAATTTAATGTGGAGGTCCCTAGCTTGAATTATCGCTAGTTGGCGAAAACTAGAAGCCTAAAGGCTTAAAGATTTCAAAGTTTGACTACAAATTGACTTTTATTGATATCGGGGTCGGATTCGAGTTCTGAAAATATTTATAGGTCTGTTATGTCATTTATGACTTGTCTATCGAATTTTGTGAGAAACGGAGTTGATTTGACGTGATTCAGACGTTCGGTTGTGAAAATAGAAGTTTTAAAGTTTTCTTACAAATTTCATTTGATTTGGTGTCCGATTCGTAATTCTAGGTGTTAAATTGGTGTTTTGATCACGCGTGCGAGTTCGTATGAGATTTTTGAACTTGAGTGCATGTTTGGTTTGGAGCCCCGAGGGCTCGGGTGAGGTTCAGACGATCCTCATAACATTTTTGTTCAAGAACAGATGCCTGAAAATCTGGTATTTCCCAGTTCTGGTTTCCTTATATGCGATTGTGTGTCTTCATCCGCGATCGCGAAGGCTTGTTGAGCACTGATGGAAATTTGTACTATGCGATCGCATAGTATTGTCCACGATCGCACCGTTGGAAAAGCTAAGGCACCGCGAACGCGTGGGCAAAGCCGCGTTCGCGAAGAAGGAATAAGGCAGATGCCGAAGCACAAAATTTGTGCTACGCGATCGCACAAGTTAGTATACGATCGCGTAAGGCTGAGAAAATGTTCCTGCGATCGCATGAACATTTATGCGATCACGTAGAGTTAAAATCTGGGCAGCCAAAATACGCTTCGAGATCGCAAAGAATTATCCGCGATCGCGAAGAGTAAAATGGACCTATGCATAAATTGTTCTACGTGATCGTGAATGAATTCCCGCGATTGGGATAAGTAAAAATCTGGGCAAACACAACTTAAGTTCTAGAAATGGAATTTCGACCCATTTTCCACCATTTTCGATTTTGAGCTCGGGTAAGACGATATTTGGGCTATTTTCACGGAAAAACATTGCGGTAAGTATTCCTTATCCTATATTGATTATATTTTATAATTTCATACTCATTTACATCATGAATCCGTGAATTGGAAGAAAATCAGATTTTTATAAAATCTTCCAAAAATGTAAAATTAAGATTTGAAAGTCAATCCGATGTCGGAATGCGATAATTTTTGTATGTTGAACTCGTATCGGAACAGGTATTCTGATTTCATGAGTTTTTTCCGGCATTCGAGATGTGGGTCCCACTGTTGATTTTTAAAATAAATTTTGGATTTTTATCCAAAAAATTTATAAATTCATATGGAATTAATTTACTACGATTTGTATTGAGTATATTAAATTATTTATGACTAGATTTGAGGATTTTGGACACGAACTCGCGAGGTAACGATTTATTGGATTCTTGAAATTTGGTTGCAAAGTGAGGTAAGTGTCGTGGTTAATCTTGACTGGAGGGAGTATGACTTATTTGTCTAATTGCCTAATGATTTAATGTGCGGGTACAATGTATATGTGAGGTGACGAGTACTTATGTGTTGTGGTTGAATCAAAGCATGCGGGTGAAATTTATTTATTGTGAATAACCATCTATTTAATTAATATATTCCAGCTTAAGTTTATTATTGATTATTTGATCATTATTCGTGAAATTATTATTCATTTAATTATTGTTGAATATTTTGGACGGTGAAATCGGTATTCTGGTATTGAATTGATTGATAAGTGTATATCCCCGCATTTAAATACTCTTTCGAATTTATATTATTATTTTTCATGGTAAGGAAGAGTGTAAAAGCACGAAGGGTGTTGCCGTGCCATTTGTGAGTCTAAAAGTACGAAGGGTGTTGTCGTACCATTTATGAGTGTAAAAGCACGAAGGGTGTTGCCGTGCCATTTGTGAGTGTAAAAGCACGAAGGGTGTTGTCATGCCATTTATGAGTGTAAAAGCACGAAGGGTGTTGCCATGCTAAATGAGAGTAAACACACGTAGGGTGATGCCGTGACATTTTTATATTATCATGTGCTCATTTTATTGTTGATGAATTAATTGACTACTAAGTGATACATCTCCTGCGGAAATTATTATGTCATTCCTCTTCGTATGTTCCCTCCCAATTTATAAATTGTTATTTATTATATTATTTTTATTTTGTATTTGTATATACTTATACAGGTTGTTTACGTACATGTCCTGTCATAGCCTCGTCACTACTTCGTCGAGGTTAGGCTCGACACTTACCAGTACATGGGGTCGGTTGTACTGATACTTCACTCTACACTTCTTGTGCAGATTTCGGAGTTGGTCCCAGCGGCGTACATTAGATTTTCCCGGATATAGCTACCAGTGGAGACTTGGGGTATAACTGCACAGCGTTCCCAGTTCGTAAGCCCCCTTCTATTTTATCTCAGCTGTGTATTATCTTTCAAGCAGCTTGAATTTTGTTCAGACCTTTATTTGTATTATCCTTGTATTTCGTGCACTTGTGACACAAAATTCGGGGATGTATTTTGCAAATTCGATATTTATGGTCTTCCACACTTTATCTTTGTAATTTATTTCTATTTAATTAGATTGCTTTAAAATAGTTAAGATTATTTTAACATTGGCTTGCCTAGTGAGTGACATGTTAGGCGCCATCACGATCCTGAAGGTGGAAAATACGACAGTTTGTATCAGAGCACTGGGTTACATAAGTCTCACGAGTCACGAGCAAACATAGTAGAGTCTGAAGGATCGGTACAGAGACATTTGTACTTATCTTCTAGAGGCTACAGAGTTTAGGAATAGTCCCCTTTTTTCATTCCTTATCGTGCGACATTGATTTAGCTTGAATTATATATCTCATATTCCTTCGTATCCATTCGTGTATGACATTGCACACTCGGTATCAGNTTGAGTTGATTGATAAGTGTATATCCCCGCATTTAAATACTCTTTCGAATTTATATTATTATTTTTCATGGTAAGGAAGAGTGTAAAAGCACGAAGGGTGTTGCCGTGCCATTTGTGAGTCTAAAAGTACGAAGGGTGTTGTCGTACCATTTATGAGTGTAAAAGCACGAAGGGTGTTGCCGTGCCATTTGTGAGTGTAAAAGCACGAAGGGTGTTGTCATGCCATTTATGAGTGTAAAAGCACGAAGGGTGTTGCCATGCTAAATGAGAGTAAACACACGTAGGGTGATGCCGTGACATTTTTATATTATCATGTGCTCATTTTATTGTTGATGAATTAATTGACTACTAAGTGATACATCTCCTGCGGAAATTATTATGTCATTCCTCTTCGTATGTTCCCTCCCAATTTATAAATTGTTATTTATTATATTATTTTTATTTTGTATTTGTATATACTTATACAGGTTGTTTACGTACATGTCCTGTCATAGCCTCGTCACTACTTCGTCGAGGTTAGGCTCGACACTTACCAGTA
>AWOL01S0026559.1:0-10908 GCA_000715115.1 Nicotiana otophora | reverse complement strand
TGAATTGATTGATAAGTGTATATCCCCGCATTTAAATACTCTTTCGAATTTATATTATTATTTTTCATGGTAAGGAAGAGTGTAAAAGCACGAAGGGTGTTGCCGTGCCATTTGTGAGTCTAAAAGTACGAAGGGTGTTGTCGTACCATTTATGAGTGTAAAAGCACGAAGGGTGTTGCCGTGCCATTTGTGAGTGTAAAAGCACGAAGGGTGTTGTCATGCCATTTATGAGTGTAAAAGCACGAAGGGTGTTGCCATGCTAAATGAGAGTAAACACACGTAGGGTGATGCCGTGACATTTTTATATTATCATGTGCTCATTTTATTGTTGATGAATTAATTGACTACTAAGTGATACATCTCCTGCGGAAATTATTATGTCATTCCTCTTCGTATGTTCCCTCCCAATTTATAAATTGTTATTTATTATATTATTTTTATTTTGTATTTGTATATACTTATACAGGTTGTTTACGTACATGTCCTGTCATAGCCTCGTCACTACTTCGTCGAGGTTAGGCTCGACACTTACCAGTACATGGGGTCGGTTGTACTGATACTTCACTCTACACTTCTTGTGCAGATTTCGGAGTTGGTCCCAGCGGCGTACATTAGATTTTCCCGGATATAGCTACCAGTGGAGACTTGGGGTATAACTGCACAGCGTTCCCAGTTCGTAAGCCCCCTTCTATTTTATCTCAGCTGTGTATTATCTTTCAAGCAGCTTGAATTTTGTTCAGACCTTTATTTGTATTATCCTTGTATTTCGTGCACTTGTGACACAAAATTCGGGGATGTATTTTGCAAATTCGATATTTATGGTCTTCCACACTTTATCTTTGTAATTTATTTCTATTTAATTAGATTGCTTTAAAATAGTTAAGATTATTTTAACATTGGCTTGCCTAGTGAGTGACATGTTAGGCGCCATCACGATCCTGAAGGTGGAAAATACGACAGTTTGTATCAGAGCACTGGGTTACATAAGTCTCACGAGTCACGAGCAAACATAGTAGAGTCTGAAGGATCGGTACAGAGACATTTGTACTTATCTTCTAGAGGCTACAGAGTTTAGGAATAGTCCCCTTTTTTCATTCCTTATCGTGCGACATTGATTTAGCTTGAATTATATATCTCATATTCCTTCGTATCCATTCGTGTATGACATTGCACACTCGGTATCAGTTGTGTATCGATGGTTCATGATGCTGCAGATGGACTACGAGGGAGCCAGAGATGCTCAAACATTGCCTCAATGTGTGTTTCCGGTTGAAGATGCAGACGTATTGAGAGATCATCCAGTGAATCATGTGGGGGGTGCAACGGACCTTGGCATCTAGTTGATTTATACGATATGTGAAGGTTAATATTGTGGATCATCAGGCGTTATGACGTATAACTTCGCGCCAAGTAGGAGAGTCCACTATCAATGGATGGATTGCTGGGTCATGTGTTATATCAGTTTTGGCCTGAAATGTGTATATTTGGTGCTGAAAGGTTCCCCAAAATTTACATATGTTTAAGGCCTGATATTTTGTGGAGAATAAGGTTGGAACTTACGGTATGTCCGCCTCCTTAATAATCCTATACTTCAGTACCAAATGAGTTAGAGAAACAACTTTAAATTTACATAAGGTCTACTTAACGTGGACGTCACAATTGCGGATTTTGGAGTGCTTCGGAGGATGTACTTTGGTTGATGAGATTCTAGACTATGTGGTTCATGCCAAGTTTTGTATGTATGGAGCTCTACTTTTGTGGTCGTTGTATAAAAATAGGGGTAAGGGTTACCCCAAAGAAGAATCGAAGAGTATGTTAAGAAATGGGTCAGCTTAGCAGTGTTGAGTCAGCATAACAAAAGAAGATATTAGCCTTGGGAGAGATAATTCTCCATAGGTGTTCGTGGAAAGCCTATGTAGAGGGTAGACCAACCAACGCAACACCGGCCACTTGGATCGGTTCTCAGAAACGCTTTTGAAAGAGTTTGTATCCCGGACTCTCTGTAATGCTTGGCGCATAGGGTTTGAATGGTTGCGTCAGGTCACCATGACGGTGTCAGAATATGTCATTAGGTTCAATAAGTTAGCCCGTCATATTCTTACTTGGCTTCCTACAGCCAGAGAGCGAGTCCACAAACTCATTAAAGGACTCAATTATGATCGTAAAACTTTTGTACGACTTGGGAACTACAAGCTGATCCTTCATTTCCCCTAGTGGTAGAAATTGCCAAGATATTAGAACGTGTTCATGGTGGGGAAAAAGAAAACTAAGGAGACCAATACGTCTCGGGTTCTGGGAGATTCAATGGATTCTACTCTATGAGTATAAATCATTATGGCGGGGGCTCAGGCAGTCGCCCAGCCCAGTCCACACATTGGATTACTCGGGGTTCTCCAGTAAGTTCTTTTAATGCACCACTGATATGAGTTTCCTACAATGATTATTCCATTTATCTGGCACATACTTAGTATGAGAAGCCAAACCCGTAAAGGGTTGTTATGAATGCGGTGATACTAGGCAAATCATGAA
This sequence comes from Nicotiana otophora, assembly GCA_000715115.1. NCBI lineage: Eukaryota > Viridiplantae > Streptophyta > Magnoliopsida > Solanales > Solanaceae > Nicotiana > Nicotiana otophora. Next base: position 8,379 of record AWOL01S0026559.1, on the reverse strand, counting down.
AACATTGTCCCACACTTGGGAGAGACATATTTCATCAAAGCACTCAGGCTACGTGTCCATTGCAGTTACTACACCACCCACACGACCAGTTAGGAGTGGAGGACAGGCGAGTAGAAGGCGTCCTAGAGGTGGAGGCCCAGTCAATGATATAATTGTCTATGGTATGGCGGAGGTCACTACATCAGATGGAGTCATTACAGGTACGACCTCGATTTAATATGAAGGAATAATTTCCTTAACTTGATTTGGTTCTGATTATCGAGACGAGTCATCCTATTGTGCTCCACTTATGAGTGAGCTTCGTAATTCTATAATCTACTTATGTGTTTGCTCCTGTTGGTAGATTCTATGAAGATAACTACGCCTATCATTCCGTGTTGGTCACTAATAAGAGCTGCGAGGCTAAATATGGCTTTATGGTACTCATTTTGGTAAGTTTTGATGTAATTTCCGGATAATTGATTACATATTGTAAATTATATACCCTACCGATGTGGGGTTCATTATGTGTTGTAACTTTGTGTAACCAAAATAATTTAAAAGGAGAAAATGGATATTTTTGATTGGCATGATGTGCATATTACTTGTGATTCAGAACTGAGGATGAGATCCTCGCATTTTAATATAAATTGATATGTTTAAACCGAGCTACGAGTTGCGGTGCAAGTTATATAAGGACGAGATCCTTGTGAGGAAAATTCTTGTGTTTAAGTTCTCTCTTATAAAATTAAATTGTACTATAGCAGTAGTAGGGAGCCATGCCTGTTATGTTTATATGAAAATTCTTGTATGAAATTCTCGGTGCATACTTGCGAAATTCGTGTTGTAATTATTGAGTTTTATCCTACGAGGTAGGTGCCTGCCCAGGTGGCGTTAAAGGTGACTCATTAATTCGGGTAAATAATTATGAGGTCTTTATGCCTCGCATCTCGTTATTAGTATTGTGAACGTTTGAAAAAATATTTCTGTTAACATGAAGTTAATTGACGATTCTGTAATTGATTATGAACAACTATTAAGACCAGATTGACCCAGAAGGGTGTCCTATTTAGAAGGTCAGGCAAGTGTGAGTTGAGATTTCAAAAGCTCAAGACCGTTTTTACTACAGCGCAATGTTGGTATTACCCACAGGTTCAGGATCTTATACTGTGTATTGTGATGCATCTCGCATTGGGCTTGGTGCAGTATTGATGCAAGATAGAAGGGTGATTGCATATTCATCACGTCAATTGAAAGTTCACGAGAAGAATTATCATGTTCATGACTTAGAATTGGCAGCCATTGTTCATGCGCTGAACATTTGGAGGCATTACCTTTACGGTGTCTCGTGTGAGGTATTTACTGATCGTCGTAGCCTACAATAACTATTCAAACAAAAAGCTCTCAATTTGAGGCAGAGAAGATGGTTGGAGTTGTTGAAAGACTATGATATCACCATTTTGTATCACACCGGAAAGGCCAATGTGGTGGCTGATGCTTTGAGTAGAAAGGCTATGAGTATGGGCAACCTTGCGTATATTCCTGTTGCTGAGAGGCCGTTAGCTACAGATGTTCAGACTTTGGCCAATGAGTTTCTGAGGTTAGATGTTTTAGAATGCAGTCGGGTTCTAGCCTGCACAGTCGCTCGGTCTTCTTTATATGAGCGCATTAGAGAACGACAGTATGATGATCTTCATTTGCTTGTCCTTAAGGACACGGTGCGACACGGTGGTGCCAAGCATGTTTATGTGGGACATGATGGAGTTCTACAGATGCAGGGTCATATTTATGTTCCTAATGTGGATTGGCTTCGTGAGTTAATTTTTGAAGAGGCCCACAGTTCCCGGTATTCAATTCATCCGGGTGTCGCCAAAATGTATCAAGCATTGAAGCAACATTATTGGTGAAGAAGAATGAAAAAGGATATAGTTGCATATGTAGATCGATGTCTGAATTTTTAGTAAGTTAAGTACGAGCATCATAGACCTGGTGGTTTGCTTCAGAACATAGAAATTCTTGAGTGGAAGTGGTAGCGTATCACATGGATTTTGTTGTTGGGCTCCTACAGACTGAGAGAAAATTTGATGCAGTTTGGGTCATTGTGGACAGGTTGACCAAGTGAGCAAATTTTATTCCAGTGGTAGTTACCTATTCTTCAGAGCGGTTAGCTACAATTTACATTCGTGAGATTGTCCGCCTTCATAGTGCGCATGTATCTATTATTTCTCATCGAGGTACGCAGTTCACTTCGCATTTCTGGAGGACTAAACAACGTGAGTTAGGCACGCGGGTTGAGTTGAGTACAACATTTCATCCACAGACAGACGGATAGTGAGAGCGCACTAATGAGATATTGGAAGATATGTTTCGTGCATGTGTTATAGACTTTGGAGGTTTTTTGGATCCGTTCTTGCCACTTGTGGAGTTTGCTTAGAATAATAGCTATCAGTCGAGCAGATGGCTCCATATGAGGCATTATACGAAAGGCGATATCGATTGCTAGTTGGCTGGTTTGAACCATGAGAGGCTCGGTTGTTGGGTACTGATTTGGTACAGGATGCCTTGGATAAAGTCAAAGTTATTCAGGATCGATTTCGCACAGCTCAGCCAAGGCAAAAGAGTTGTGCCGATCATAATGTTCGTGATATTGCATTCATGGTTGGAGAAAGAATATTGCTCCGGATTTCACCTATGAAAGGTATAATGAGGTTCGGAAAGAAGGGCAAATTGAGCCCTAGGTATATTGGACCCTTTGGAATTCTTGAAAGGGTGGGTGAAGTATCTTATAGGCTTGCACTACCACCTAATTTATCAGCGGTTCATCCGGTGTTCCATGTGTCTATGCTCCAAAAATATCACGGTGATCCGTACCATGTGTTATATTTCAGCTAAGTTCAATTGGACCAGGATTTGACTTATGAGGTGGAGCCAATAACTATTCTAGCTCGGCAGGTTGGGCAATTGAGGTCTAAGAGTTATCCCTCAGATCAGGTGGAATGGAGAGGCCAGCCGGTAGAAGCATATACCTGGGAGTCCGAGTCGAACATGCTGGGTAAATATCCATACCTTTTCACCAACTCAGGTACTTTTTCTAACTCTGTTCGAGGACGAACGTTTGTTTTATATGTGGAGAATATGATGACCCAAAAAGTTATCTTTAAATTTAATAATTATTTTTGTGTTCTAAGACCTCAAAAAGCACTATTCATTATTTCTCGACTTGCGTGCACAGTCCGTATAATATTTTGGAAAGTTTTTATATGAAACATTGATTAAAATGTGAAATAGAGCCTTAAAACCCAATTGAGTTGACTTTGGTCATCATTTTGAGCAAACAGACTCGAATAAGTATTTTGACAGTTTCGGTAGGTCCGTATCGTGAGTTTAGACTTAGGCGTATGCTCGGAATATAATTTGGAGGTCCCTAGCTTGCATTATCGCCAGTTAGCAAAAATTAGAAGCCTAAAGTCTTAGAGATTTCAACGTTTGACCACAAATTGACTTTTATATATATCGGAGTCATATTCGTGTTCTGAAAATTTTTATAGGTCTATTATGTTATTTATGACTTGTCTGTCAAATTTGGTGAGAAACGGAGTTGATTTGACGTGATCGTACGTTCGGTTTTTGGACTTGTGTGCGTGTTTGGTTTGGAGCCCGAGGGCTCGGGTGAGTTTCAGATGAGTCTCGGAGCATTTTTGTTCAAGAACAGATGGTTGGAAATCTGGTATTTCCCAGTTCTAGTTTCCTTCTATGTGATCGCGTGGCTTTATCCGCCATCGCGAAGGCCTGTTGAGCATTGATGAAACTTTGTACTATGTGATCGCATAGTATTGTCCATGATCGCACAGTTGGAAAAGCTAAGGCACCACGAATGCTTGGGCAAAGCCGTATTCGCGAAGAAGGAATGGGGCAGAAGCTGAAGCACAAAATTTGTGCTACGCGATCGCACAAGTCAGTACGCGATCGCGTAAGGCAGAGCAAATATTCTCTGCGATCGCATGACCATTTACGCGATCGCGTAGAGTTAAAATCTGGGCAACCAAAATATGCTTCGCGATCGCATAGAATTATCCGCGATCGCGAAGAGCAAAGTTAACCTATGCAGAAATTGTTCTACGCGATCGCGAACGAATTCACACGATCGCGATGAGTAAACATCTGGGCAAACAGAACTTAAGTTCTATAAATGGGATTGCGATCCATTTTCCACCATTTTCGATTTTGAGCTCAGGTAAGACGATATTTGGACGATGTTCATGGGAAAACATTGGGGTAAGTGTTCGTTATCCTATATTGATTATATTTCATGATTCCATACTCATTTTAATAAAATCTTCCAAAACTCTAAAATTAAGATTTGAAGGTTAATCCGATATCGGAATTCGATAATATTTGTACGGTTGAACTCGTATCGGAAAGGGTTTTCGAATTTCATGAGTTTTTTCGAGATTCGTGATGTGGGTCCCACTGTTAATTTTTAAAATGCATTTCGTATTTTAATCCAAAAAATTTGTAAATTCATATGGAATTAATTCCTACAATTTGTATTGAGTATATTGAATTGTTTATTACTAGATTTGAAGATTTAGGACATGAACTCACGAGGGAAAGGTTTATTGGATTTTTGAAATTTGGTTGCAAAGCGAGGTAAGTGTCGTGATTAACCTTGACTTGAGGGAGTAGGGCTTATTTGTGCAATTGCCTAATGATTTAATGTGCGGATACAACGTATATGTGAGGTGACGAGTACTTATGCATTGTGGTTTAGTCAGAGCATGCAGGTGGAATTTGTTTATTGTGAATACTTGTCTATTTAATTAAAATATTTCTGCTTAAGTTTATTATTGATTATTTGATCATTATTCGTGAAATTATTATTCATTTAATAATTGCTAAATATTTTGGAAGGTGAAATCGGTATTCTAGTATTGAATTGATTGATAAGTGTATATCCCCACATTTAAATACTCTTACGAATTTATATTATTATGTTTCATGGTAATGAAGAGTGTAAAAGCATGAAAGGCATTGTCGTGCCATTTGTGAGTATAAAAGCACGAGGGTGTTGTCGTGCCATTTGTGAGTGTAAAAGCACGATGGGTGTTGTCGTGCCATTTCTGAGTGTAAAAGTACGAAGGGTGTTGCCGTGCCAAATGAGAGTAAAAGCACGTAGGGTGATGCCGTGCCATGTTTATATTATTATTTATTTATTTTATTGTTGATGAATTAATTGACTGCTAAGTGACACATCTCTTGATGAAATTATTATGTCATTCCTCTTCGCATGTTCCCTCCTAATTTATAAATTTTTATTTATTTTATTATTTTTACTTTGTATTTGTATAAACTTGTACAGGTTGTTTACCTACGTGTCTTGTCATAGCCTCGTCACTACTTCGTCGAGGTTAGGCTCGACACTTACCAGTACATGGGGTCGGTTATACTGATACTGCACTCTGCACTTCTTGTGTAGATTTCGGAGTTGGTCCCAGCGGCCTACATTAGATTAGTCCAGATACATCTACCAGTGGAGACTTGGGGTATAACTGTACAACGTTCGCAGTTCTATAGTCCCCTTTTATTTTATTTTATTTGAGTTGTGTATTATCTTTCAAACAACTTGAATTTCATTAAGATCTTTATTTGTATTATCCTCGTAGCTCGTGCACTTGTGACAGCATATTCGGGGATGTATTTTAATAATTCAATATTTATGGTCTTCTGCACTTTATCTTAGTAATTGATTTTTATTTAATTAAATTTGCTTAAACTAGTTAAGATTATTTTTAACGTTGGCTTGCTTAGCAAGTGAAATGTTAGGCTCCATCACGATCCTGAAGGTGCGAAATTTCGGGTCGTGACAAAATTTGTGTTATAAAGCCAAACATGCTGGGAGGTTTTGAAATTATCACAAATATATAAGGATGAAAGTTACAAGAAGCCCTCTGCTAGCTTTATAGCCTACTTGTTCAAGCTTTTAAAATGGGCTAATTTTGAAATGTGTTTTTCTCAAAAGTAATTTTCAAAAGTATTTTTGGTGGGAAGTAATTTGTGTTTGGCTAATTAATCTGAAAAGCACTTTTAATTATCAATTAGTGTTTGGCTAAGTTTTTAAAAAGTGCTTATATGTGTATTTGCTTTAAAGTAGTTTTCAAAAAAATACTTGGAAGAAGTTATTTTTTTGTGCTTCTCAAATTACTTCTGATTCTACTCAAAAATATTTTTTTCCTTCCAAATGGTTGGTCAGACACCTTGAGTTTGTCAAAGAAGCACTTCTGGCAGCAAACAAAACACTTTTGGCCAAAACTAAAATGGCAAATATGCCATTAGACCCAATCGATAATGAAAATATCATTTTAAAAAAGTATGATGACTTAGATTTCTTCAACTTTGATTAGAAGTCTTATATTCGAGCCCTAAAAATGAAAAGTTCGATCTTTGAATGGATTGAATCGGTGAAACAACTTATCAAACATGAATTTGCATTAATTGAATTAGTGAGTTTCTTACATGATATGACTAAATTAATTCATGATTTAGTCAAACAACTTACCCAATCTGAATGTGAATTAACTTACATAGTGAAATGACTTAGCGGACGTGAATTTGAATGAATTGAATTAGTGGGTTTCAAAACCGAATGCCTTTGAAAAAAAGAGAAAATCTCATTTTATACCTATTAAGCTCAACCTATTTACCTTTTAATACCCAGGCCCAAACTATTTACTTTTCCTATTTATGCGGCCCAGATTATTTACGCGACCCACTCAGTAGCGGATTCCCATACCCGACCCAAGATATTTCACCCAGCAGCCCACGCAATTAACGGATTTCCATACCCACCATCATTTAATACTTCATTTGATTATTCTTCGTCCTTTAACACTACAGAGTTAGTTTCAAAACCTCCATAGCCAAACCATGAGAAATCATATTTCACCCAGCATTTAGTGATTCGACTTTTGATTTTGCTTTTCTTCAGATTTCGTTCTATCTCTTCGTCTAATAGTAATTTCTGGATGAATTTTTGGATGTGAAAGTACATTTTAGTGAAAGTAGCTTTTCAAACTCACAGAAGTTTTTTATTTTTCTTGTATTTTTGTGAATCAATGTCTGTGGGTTATTGTTTTCACTGTGGGTCGGAAGCATTGTGCGCGTAGATGGTAGCGTCGTGCACAACATCATTCTTCAACCCAAGTAGCTGCTGAATCAGTTGCATCAGCCATGTCCGATCCTAGTTTTTCATTATTTTCTAATTCTCTGTCTGTGTTTAGTCCGAACCCTAGCAGTAGTCGTGTTAAAAACACAACTGAAAATGTAGAATTAGAGGGTGGAAAATGCAACAATATTGATGCTTCGTCAGTTGATGGAACTCCCTACCATTCATTACACGAAACAAATTCCGAACGAGTCATAAGAAGTGTTGCGGTGAATGATAAGAAAAAACCTAAAGTTGTTGAGGATTCTGAGTTAGGGGGAAGCCGAGGTGAATCCTTTCCTGACACAGAGACTCAACCAGTCGATGTTGATTGTAGCGATGGCTCTCAAGTAAAAAGGAAAACAATTGGTGTGGCACCCAAGAAGGTAATTTTCTTAAAATTAGGATATGTGCTTTTGAACATATAGTACATTGTTAGTTTTTGATTTTTTAGTATGCTTTTGTATTATATTATAGTTATAGTCAGTTGTGGGAACTGGGAACGATCCCGTACAACTGTATACCCTGTTGGTATAGCTATATAATATATTGGTATCATATGTTTGTTAGAACCTGAGTTGCGGAACGACCCCATACAGCTATATACCATGTTGGTATATCTATATACTATATTGGTATCATACCTTTTTGGTTGTATTAACTTCCTTTAATTGGTACGCTATCTTCTTTTTCTTTAATAATAGTAGTATAATACAATATCTTAAAATACTTTATTATATTAATATGTGGTACATTATTTTTTTATTTTTCTCTTTATGCATGTGTGTTATGTAATAGTAGAATATTCATATATAGTTGGCGGAAATTAACTAGTAGAATTGTATAACTTGTTGGTATAATTATATGCCATATTGGTATCGTATAGTAGTTGTAATATTGTTTAGTTGTTTTAGCTGCATTTTTAAGTGAATTATAATTCTGAAATTATTTATATGATCATGTTTTGCATTGTTGAGATTCCCTTGTGCCTATGGACATAGAGTATGTGTGTTATGTAATAGTTTTTATAGTTATAGGCAGTTGTTGGAACAACCCCGTACAACTATATACCCTGTTAGTATAGCTATATACTATATTGGTATATTGGTATCATATGCTTTTGGATTCTTTTTTGGTTGTATTGGCTACATTTAATTGGTACACTATTTGTTTTTCCTTTAATAATAGTAGTATAATAC
>AWOL01S0026558.1:22515-65917 GCA_000715115.1 Nicotiana otophora | reverse complement strand
GTTATAGGCAGTTGTTGGAACAACCCCGTACAACTATATACCCTGTTAGTATAGCTATATACTATATTGGTATATTGGTATCATATGCTTTTGGATTCTTTTTTGGTTGTATTGGCTACATTTAATTGGTACACTATTTGTTTTTCCTTTAATAATAGTAGTATCATACAATATTTTGAAAATACGTTATAACTACATACCTTTTTGATTTTCTCTTTATGTATGTCTGTTATGTAATAATAGTATAGTCATTTATAGTTGCCGGGAATTAGCCAGTAGAATTGTATACCCTGTTGGTATAGTTATATGTCATATTGGTATCATATGGTAGTTGTAACATTTTGGTTGTTTTAGTTGAATTTTTAAGTGAATTCTATTTCTTAAATTATTTATATGAACATATTTTGCAGTGTTGGGATTTTCTTGTGCCTATGGACATAGATTATAAATCAAAGATAGATTGGGATACCAATTGCAATGTCATTCGTCTGTTGAAAGAGAATTTAACAAAGAAGCAACTTCGAATGTTTAAGAAAACATGCTTTGGATATTTTTGGATCTACCTCCAGTTATTGTGCAGATTCGGGTTATGCACCATTTACTTATTAGAGACGTACATCATGAGGTGAAAAATGAGATGCGGTTTGTAGTGAGTGATTCTAGGTTGCGCTTTGGTTTGGGTGAATTTGCACTCGTTACTGGGCTGAAATGTAAGGGTAATACAAGTATAGAGAGTGTACCAAAGAATAGGTTGATTTCAAAATATTTTGGGACCGCATCTGTGACATTGGTCAAACAAGTAGATTGTTTTACGAAGAAGAAATGGGAGACAGATGATGATGCGTTGAAGATAGCAGTTCTTTATTTTGTGAATAAATTCTTACTTTCTCTACTCAAACCAAAGGTTATTTCATGGTCTTACATTGACTTGGTTGAGTACGGTAATTTTAATAATTATCCTTGGGGTATCGATGTTTATAACGTTACAATCGACTCGTGTTCCAACAGGTTTCAAGATAAGCCTTCTTTTTATCGACTCGATGGCTTCCCGTTGGCTTCACAGTTTTGGTTGTATGAATGTTGCCCAAGTTTGGATGGTTACTTTGCTGATCATATTGGAAACAAACTTCCACGAATTCTAAATTGGGTAGTCAAAGGTCAAATACAGAATGACCGAGTTTCTTTGCGAATGTTTAGCTTGCAATGCGAGCAAGAAATTTTCTATACTTTTAATGCATGTTTTAATATTTTGGTACAGTAGTTTAGTTACAGGTAGTTGTAGCAATATCCATAGCAATGATATACCTTGTTGGCATAAATATATACTATAATGATCCAACCGGCCATTTTGTATTCTAGAACCATGTTCCCCTAAATAATACTCCTCGTATGTGCTTTTACTATTTTATGACTTGCGGGGATGGTTAGTTCGGGATTTGGAAGTGTTCGGGTTGAAATCGGAACACTTGGTTCCTTAGTTTGGCTTTAAAAGGCCAAGTTTGACTTCGGTCAATATTTTTAGAACACGACCCTAGAATCGGGATTTGACGGTCCAAATAGGTTAGTATGATAAGTTTGGACTTGAACGTATGTTCGAATCGAGTTTTGGACAACCCGGGAGCGTTTCAGCGCTTAATAGTGAAAACTAGTTATTTGAAGGTTTTAAGGTTCTTTAAATTTGGTTTGGAGTATGTTTTGGAGTAATTGAGGTCCGTTTGAAATTTCGAGTCTCGAAATATTTTCGTATGGTGATTTAAGACTTGCACGCAAAATTTGGAGCCATTCCGAGTAGCTTAAGCATGTTGCGACGCGTTCGGATTAAGTTTGAAGAATTTAAAAAATTTAAGTTAAATCAATTTGGTTTGAGGTATGATTCTTAGTTTTGATGTTATTTTACACGTTCCGAGGGTTTGAGCGAGTCTGTTTTATTATTTCAAACTTGTTGGTATGTTCGGGCGAGACCCCGTGGGCCTCGGATGTTAACCGGACGAGGTTCAGACCAAGTTTGGAAACTTGAAGAGCAGCTCATGCACTAGACTTCTGGTGTAATAGCACCTGTGGAGAGCTAGACACATGTGCGAGCTCGCAGAAGAGAGCCACAAGCCGCAGAAGAGAAGAAGGGGGAGGCAGGCCATCAACCATAGGTGCGGAAGTTTTGGGTACACCTGCCAAGGCGCAGGTGTGAAGAAGGCAATGCAGGTACGGATGAAGGGCGCAGGTGCGACGCATGCATCGCAGAAGCGGTCTCGCAGATGCGATCCGCTGACCGCCTCAGCGGACGAGCCATCTAAGGGAGAAGTCGCATCTGCGGAAAGAGCCGCAGAAGCAAAAATGTTGTGTGGCAGAATGTTTTAAAGGAATGAGACTCGGCCAATTTAGCCTATATTTCATCCATTTTTTGGCAATGTTGGAGCTTTTTGAGAGGGGATTTGAACTAAAAACTTGAAGGTAAGTTAATTCTACTCACTTTGAGTTAAATACATTGATTATGGGTAGATTATAATATGTAAATTGTGAAAATCAAAGGATTAGATGAAAAAACTAGATTTTCATAAAAATGAGATTTTAACTGCGAAAAGTGTTATGGAATCGGATGAAAATTATATATTTGAGTTCTTGAGATTATGGGTATCGAATTCCTCCAAAGGTTTTTAAAATCCAGGCACGTGGGCCCGCGGTGAATTTTGGGAGTTTTACCATTTTGGGTCGGATAATTAATCTAATACTCTAATTTTGAGTTGTTAAGCATGTATTAATTATTTTATATAACATTTGGCTAGTTTCGAATTTTTTAGCATCGAATTGAGGCTTTAACACAACGTGGTGATCGAGAAGTGGACTTTAAGACAAGGTAAGTCTATTTTCTAACCTTTTAAGAGGGAATTTACCACATAGGTGATTTAAATTAATAATTATTGCTAATTGTGGGGGGGGAGGGGGGGCTACGTACGCACGAGGTTACGAGAGTCCCATACGTAGCTACTAATTTTGCTATGTCCGGGTAGTTTAGGACTCCAATCATAAATTACTTGTAATACTTGCATCCTATATTAATTAAAGTACTAGAATTGTATTGGAAATTGTTATAGAAAATAGTAAAAGACCGAAATTTCACATACTTGAATTTTTGTGCAAATTACTTGACCGTTAATAGAAGTTGTACATCTTTATGTATTAGCCTTATAATAACTTCTCATTCCGGAGGTTCATAAGAAAATGTCCTCCTTTCTTGTGGAACGGGCCAATCGTCTAGGCAGTATAGAAGCATCTATGGATTGTGACGCAGTGTACACGATACTCTGGACTGGGCCGAACGGCCTCGGCATAAACCGTGCTTAATAATAATAATTACACGATGCCTTGGCATTTTATGGTAGCTTGTAATGATAAATGATTAATTGGAAATTATTGAATTTGAAAGAATTATTTATTTCCGTTTGTTAAGAAAATTATTGTTATTCACATAAATCATGTCTATTTAAATATTTTTATTTTAATATTATTGACCCATAGGGAGTGTCAAAGTCAACCTCTCGTCATTACTTCTTCAACATTAGACTTGATATTTATTGGGTACACGTTATTTGCGTATGCACGCTACACTTGCTGTACTTTTTGTGCAGGACCTGAGACAGGTGCGAGAGGTGGTCCTACTGGTTCATACCCCAGATATCCCGAGACTTAGTGGTTAGCTGCTTCCTGAGTCGTTCTGCAGCCCTTGAGTCTCTCTCTTTTGTATTTTGTATTTCGTCTATTTCATTTTCGGACAGTGGTTATAAGTTTTTATAATCTACTAGATGCTCATATACTTGTGATACTAGGTCTTGGCACACACACTAGAAGAATTGGGGTTTAAATTATTTTTCTTGGTTTTTATTTAATCAAAACCTTTCATATTTTCTTAAATCTTGTAAGTAAGAAGAGTTTAATTACTCGGATAATTTTTAAAGAAATTTATACATACATATATATATATATATATATATAAAATTTTAATTCTCTAGTTGGTTGGCCTAACTGGGATGTTGGGAGCCATCACGACCTATATGTGACATTGGGTCGTGACAACATGGTATCAGAGCACTAGGTTCACGTAGGTGTCACAAGTCATGAGTAGGCCTAATAGAGTCTTACAGATCAGTACGGAGATGTTTGTACTTATCTTCGAGATTTTATAAGGTGTTAGGAAACTACCTTTCTTCATATCCTATCATGCAGTTGATGCCCGTGGTAGGGGACGAGGACGTCCCAGAGTTTTTCCAGTTATGCCACCAGTGGATCCACTAGAGGATCCTACCATCGAGGACCAGGGTGAGGTGCCCGTAGCCGAGCCAGCTCCGGTGGATTTCACATCCGCACCGGGATTTCAAGAGGTCATGGGTCATATGCTATGGTTCATAGACACTATGACTAAGGCCGATTTATTTCTGGCATACCCAGTCACATCTCAGGCGGGAGGGGGAGCACAGACCCTTACCGCGCAGACAACTACTGTATACCAGACCCAGTGTGCACTACCCATCGGCAGAGCCCAGACATTGGTAGCAGCTACACCTGAGCCCAGACCAACTACGGTCAGCGATCCGTATAAGCTATTAGACAGATGCAGATGGACCACGCTACATCCTCCTGTATTTGGGGGTGAGAGACTTGAGGATACCCAGGACATCGTTTATCGGTGAAGGAACATACTGCACAACATAAGGATATTAGAGTCTCATGAGTTAGCTTTTTCTACCTTTCAGCTGGAGGGCAGGGCCAGTAGGTGGTGGAAGTCCTATCTTCTTGGAAGACTAGCAGATTCTCCTCCCATGACTTGGGACAGGTTCACCTATATTTTCCTAGATAGGCATATTCCACCCTCCCAGAGGGAAGAGTTATGGTTTCAGCATGAGCAGCTCCAGCAAGGTCAGATGTCAGTGACCGATTATGAGGCGAGGTTCTCTGAGTTGTCTCACCATGCACTTATGATACTCTCTACTGATGTGGAGAGAGTACAGAGGTTTGTTGCGGGTTCGCACACTGGCATTCATGCCACTATGGCCCGAGCGATTGAGAAGGGGACTTCTTATGAGCTGGTTGTGGAGATAGCCCAGAGGATTGAAGGTGTGAATCAGCGTAGCCGAGAACAGGTTATGAAAGATAAGCAGTTTAGATATTTTGGAGAGTTCAGAGGTGCCTCGTCTGGGGGTAGAGGTCAGTCCAACAAACCCCCATACCCATCACCACTACCTTCTCGAGGTGCTCCAGTGTGACCTTATTTCAGCGCTATGCCAGAGAGTTCTAACCGCCCACCGGCTATTTAGGGTTCTTCCAGTGGGTGTCGTGCCCCATTTCCTCGTAAAAGCAGGCCTCGACGTTTGAAAACTCTTTTAAAGGAGGGTATTAAAAGAGGAGAGTCCACACCTAACGCTTTAAGGTGCATTAGGGCACCTATTTGCATATGACTCGGGTTTGACTAGTTTGCATCACTAGAAATCGGGTAAGGACTCGAAATTACCTCGAAGAGAAGGTGTTAGGAACTTTTTGAGGTCCACAACTGTGGGTCCCAACCGAACTTGAATTATATGAATTAGTCAGATAAACAAAGACAGAGAAAACAAGGAGTTGGGATGTTTGATTATCCAACACTTTGAGTAAATACAAACACTTGATTCAAAGAGGGGGTCCTAAGTTTTTTATCCTAAAGGATCACCCCATGTATTTCGTAAATCCCTCAAGATGGGGTGTTACTCGTATTATTCAGCGGGCACAGACTATCATCTCCTGCTACCCGATTACTATCTTTAAGTTATTACCTAAAACACACTAGTTGATTCTAAATCGTGCCTTATGCGTGCACTACCCATCCCATACCTATAGTCCAGGAGGTTTTGGACCTCTATTTGGATGTTTCTAGACTTTACTTAGGTTGCTCAAAAAATGATAAATCTAAGCGACATTCAAAACATGTAGGACTGCACATAAAGAAAATAAATGGCTCAACTCGACTTCCACATGTAAGCAACAAATGCACGCAAGCAAGTTGTATGTTAAGCAGTTCAAAATTAAGAACTTAAATCTTTATAGACATGATTTCTATATAATCTTGGATTCAAACGTGGATATATGACACTGCTATTTCTAGTGGCTTAGACGAGGAAGCAGTAAACCATTTGCTGTCATCATTGGTTTTAGATACCAATTTTAGAAAGGTGACATTGTCCTACATACATGATATCTAATAGTGGCATAGTTAAGCAAACGAAAATAGTTTTGAGAATTCATCCTTGACAAAGGGATAAACAATATTAAGCGAATGGCAGTATCCTATAGGCAGGATTTCTAACATTTAACAATCGAACCTTGATTTTATAACACTTCACCTCTTATGAGCAGGTTATCTGGGCGGAGTAATAACAATAACAATAGCTGATTAATCAGTTAAGGTCCTATAGGCATGACTTCTAGGTGAAAATAGAATACAAGCTGGTGAGATCCTATATGGAAAGTATCTAATGAGTATGCTATAATCATACAAATCGAAAGAAAGTTCATTAGCGTTCGTTTTCTGTATGTTGTCTAGTGGCACATAGCAGTAGAATAAATAGAGAGTTAAAATTAGTGCTCTGATGGTAGACAAGTTATGTGAGTGTGTGAGTTTAATGAAGGCATGATTTCTACCAATGGAAGTAAAATGGCATATACAACAAGTCGGATAACAAGTAAATCATAGGAATCTTATGGGCATGTGTTTCTACCCTTACATGCAAATATTATAGTATACCCGTTCTCCAGTTTTACTATCACCCCAATTGTTCATTACAAAGTTATTACGGACCCAATGATAAACATAATTACAAAATATTGTACAAACAATGACAGTAGGCCACAACGGGCCCAAAAAGAAAATACCCAGCATTGCCTAGGCCTTCAACAACTCTCACATAGCATACCCAGATTCCCAACATGGAACTATATTCATCAGTACAACCTAGAAACCATAGGAGAACTCAAACCAAACCAAACAGCCCTAGATTGACTAATATTACCCGGACATTGAATCACTCAAACCAACTAATTTACATATAGTATGAAGAAAGAGCTGAGTGTTAGAGATAGCTCAGGTCTCAAATAGTAAAGAGAGTGGATAGAAGACCCCAAATCCTAGTGTGTCAGAGTTTACAAGGGTCTCAAATGGACTTCGAGCAATGCTCATAATAGGGTGGTCAATAGAGAAGTCTTAGTGGCCTTGGATTTCAGCCAGCCAAGAGTGATAGTTTTAGAATAGAGTAGGTAACAAATGAGAGTGAGGGAATAATGATTAAGAGGGCAGAATTTGAAGAGGTGCATTTGTATTTTTAGAAAGCAGACATAACAAGGGTGACATACAAGCAAAGAAAATCAACAAAACTCAAAGAGCAGGTTGTTATCACAAATTCAAACACTTAACATATTGGGCAGAAAATATTTTTTGTGAAAGACAAAGGCATCAAAGTTTCTGACATTACAAGAATGGCATACAAAGGTGCATAATACTAAACGTGTCTGAATTAGAGCTTTAACTTGAAGTATTAGAATCTAGGGGGGCCAAATCATGTTAAGTATCCATCACAATATTAAAAGGCAGACATGTTTACTTACATCATGAAGCTAAACAATATCAAACATGGTAAGGAAACACAAGTTGAGATAGCTACTCTAAAGATTCAAATAATCACTAAAGGATATGAGATTCAGCAGACAAAGACATGATGAAGTGTCAAAACTAGCATGGGAGCAGATCATAGTTAACATGGAACATATAACATATGCGAGTTAGTCATTACAGGAATGCAGAATAGAGTAGGAAAAACAAACTCATGTCAAACAACAAATATAGACATTCAGGTATTAACATATTAAGCTTAAGAAGGTCTAAATTATTTAGGTGAAACATATTCAAATAACCTATCCCGTAGGACTTTGAATGAACCCCGTGCAGTGCTCGCATCAAGAAAAGTTGAAGAATCGAAATCCGGTAGCCTTGGCTTTCATCTGGCCAAGAATCAGAGTATAGAACAACAGAATAAGAGAACAATAGAGTAATAACTCCAATTTTTAGTGAAATTCTAGCGATTCCTGTCTGCCCTAA
This sequence comes from Nicotiana otophora, assembly GCA_000715115.1. Lineage (NCBI taxonomy): Eukaryota > Viridiplantae > Streptophyta > Magnoliopsida > Solanales > Solanaceae > Nicotiana > Nicotiana otophora. The sequence goes on along the minus strand of AWOL01S0026558.1, from coordinate 57,804 downwards.
CAGGGGAATAGGAAGGGGGTTTTATAGCAGTAAAAATCAAGAAAACAAACAAGGAAAATAGTCAATCAAACACAAATAAGGAAGTAAAAATATCTCATGCAATCAATAATAGAACCGGTAAAGGAGAAATCAAAATTTCAAAACCTAATTGAGTCCAATGGTCATGAATCTAGCCGGAAATGTAAGAATCGTTCATTATAGAGTATATATAGATGCAACATCGGCTAGATTCTGACAAAATTAGAGCCAAATCAGGCCCGTCTTGAGAGGTAGAATTTACCAAAATTAGGTAAATATCAAGTAACACCATGAACACATGAGTAGTAGCAGAATAAGGCAAGAGAATCATAAAAGGACCCCATATTAGGGCCAGATTCGGAGGGGATTCGAGAGTATTGCGGCTAGGGTTTTTGTGGAGAGAGGAGAAGGTTTGAAAGGATTTGGGGTGGAGGACAGGAGAAATGAGGGTTATGGGGAGTGGACGATGGCCGTTGATCTTGAGAGATCAACTGCCGAGATCAAAAAATCGGATGGGCGGGTCGTTTAGAAGCGGGTCGCAACCGGGTATTGGGTTAAGGGGTCATTTGTATTTTGGCTGGGGTAATTGGGATAGGTGTTTGGACCGTTCATTTGGTCTGAAATTAGTTTAAATTTTGGGTTAGTGTTTAAATACCCAAAATCTATCAAATAATTAATTTATAAAAGTAATTAATAAAAAACAAAAATTATTGTTTGTGTACTAAAATGATTGAACATAATAACTTAACATTATAAAAATATAAAAAGCTTTTTTTGCACAAATAATATAATTATACATGAATATAGGCTATTATTGCAAAAATATGCAATTAGCCTAAAACTGTCAATGCAATTATAGAAAAATGAAGTAAAGTATAATAAAACATACACGTTTGTGTAAATAATAAGTTTTGATGATTAAATCATCACAAAATAATTTAAATAATAATTATTACATATTTGTATAATAAGAATATAGAAAGAAATTGATTTAGAGCTTTAAAAATTATGGAAGATTATAGAAAATACTTGTGTAGGTTTGTAAACTAAATGATGATGCAAATATGCCATGTTGAAAGTATATATGCATTTTTAGAAAATGTGAGAGAAAATTGGTATCAACAGCTGCCCTTCTTTACCCGGGAATAATAAAAGAGTTGTCGGGTAAAGAAATGATGATCGATTTTGACCGAATGGGATGATTTGGAAAATGGAGGCCGAACCCTGGCTCCTGAGTTGCCTACATATTCCTGGTATTATGGGAATTATGTCGTGTGTAGTTCTGGATCCTACAATGAACTGAACCGATGGAGTTGTTATAGGAATAGTCGTATGCTTCGGAAAGGACTCTTTTTGGTTAGGACACTATTAGATGAATTTGCGCGAAATCATGAATGTGACTCTGAAATGTTATGGATGTATCTCAGAATGAGTATCTGAATGGTTATCAAGCAAAGTGGGTAACTGGCGGTGGTTGGTTACGTTTGAAATAATTACAGGATGTGAATGTTGAATGGAAACCGAAGCGAAGATGGCTCCTGTTAGGAGAACGGTTACTTCCTAGATTACCTGAAAAACTTAATACACGATGCATGAAACTATATATGGATTATTGCGAGAATTTAGACATGATGCAAATTCCCATTGGACCATGAGAGTTGTCTTTGGATGGTGAGGATGATGTCCTTAGACCATGGCGTCCTGGCTATGAAGTGTATGATAAGGGATTCGCAGGCCATGAAATGATGTCCTCGGGCCATGAGGATAGTGCCTTTGGAGTATGATGCATTTGAATAATGATGTGCAATACTGAGAGATCCTCAGGCCATTGAATGGTGTCTTCCGGCTATGAGGATGATGTCTTCGGACTATGACGCATTTGGACAAATATGGCGTTCAGCCTATGAGATACAAATATTTGACGCTAGATCGTATGTAAAGCGAAACAGAGCTTGGGCAATGCTTAGCCGCAGGCTAATAGAAGACAGTGCTAGGTCTTAAATTGCATAATGGAGATAGTATTTAATCTCAAGGAAAAGGCAATGCTTAGCCGTATGGGAGAGGGGGAGGCAGGGCTTAGCCTCATGCAAAATAGGAGACAATGCTTATTGTCATCCAAGTAAGGGAAGCGGTGCTTAGCTTCATGAAAAATAGGAGACAATGCTTCGTCTCACGCAAAGAAAAGAGACAATGCTTAGTCTCATGCAAGAAAGGCAGTGCTTAGCCTTATTCAATTAGGGAGGCAGGGTTGCGCCTCATGAAAAATAGGAGACAATGCTTAGTCTCGATGTAAGGAAAAGTAGTTATTAGCCTTTATGCATTTAGGGAGGCGGGGCTTAACCTTATGCAGTAAAGGAGGCGATGCTTAGCCTCGTGCAAATAGGAGACAATGCTTAGTCTCATACGAAGAAATGAGACAATGCTTAGTCTCATGAAAGGAAAGGAAGAGCTTAGCCTTATGCAATTAGCGAGGCAGTGCTTAGACTCGTGCAATTAGGGAGGTAGTGCTTAGCCTCATGCAAGAAAAGGAGACAACGCTTACTTTCATGCAAGGAAAGGTAATACTTAGCCTTATGCAATTAGGGAGGGAGTGCTTAGCCTCACGCAATGAAAATGAGACAGTGCTTAGTCTCATGCAATTAGGAAGCATTGCTTAGTCTCAAGCAAGGAAAGGCAAATCTTAGCCTTATGCAATTAGGGAGGCAATGCTTAGCCTCATGCAGGGAAAGGCAATGCTTAGCCTTATGAAATTAGGAAGGTAGTGCTCAGCCTCATGCAGGAAGAGGAGACAATGCTTAGTCTCATGCAGGGAAAGGCAATGCTTAGCCTTATGCAATTAGGGAGGCAGTGCTTAGCCTCATACAGGAAAAGGAGACAATGCTTAGTCTCATGCAGGGAAAGGCAGTGTTTATCCTTATGCAAGAAAAATAATGAGTGACAGTGAGGAAGTAAAGTATTTCTTAGCTGGAAGTGTTTGCATTTGGTAACTTATCGTCATGAAGGTAGTGAGTTGATGTATCTGCGGGTATTATTGTCTTATCGTTCCTGCATTGAAAGAAAAATCGTGATTTTTGTGGGGGAAGGTTGGTTTGTACTTTTGTCTTCTGTTTTGCCTTTGCCCCTATCTTGAGGTCCTGTTTGAGTTACCCTAGGTAGCATCTGGCTGTCATAGAAATAAAGTTTATGAAAAACATGCATGCATTTGATACATATAGTTATTTGAAGTGTAGTAGTTTGTGATTTTAAATAATTTAGATGAGCCGATGACTGTGACATATCTTAGAGACATTGCAATTTCATTGCTTTTAGAATTTTGAGGGTGCCCCAGTTTAAATGCAGTAATTGGTTGTTCTGTGCATGATGATGTCGGTTACACTTGCTTCAGAATTTTGAGGGTCCTCCTCAAAATTCTGCCCTAGTTTTCTGATCATGGCAAGATGAAAATTTTATTAATATGTGACCGAACCACAGGGTTGCCTACGTATCCCCTCTTAAATGGGAATCAGGTCAAGTATAGTTTAGTTACATCAAATGAAGAAATGTAAACAATCTAAACATAGTATCTCTGAACTACGTCTGAGTTGAAAGGTTTTGGCCAAACTTCTCCGTCAATTTCTGCAAATATGAGCGCTCCTCCTGTTAATACTCGATGAACTATGTAGGGACCTTGACAATTGGGTGAAAATTTCCCTTTGGCTTCATCTTGATGTGGGAAGCTCCGCTTCAGCACCAGCTGCCCCATGTGCGAATTTTCTAGACCTGACTCTTTTGTTGAAAGCTCTGGACATTTTGTTCTAGTAAAGTTGATTGTGACATACTGCGTTTATTCTTTTTCCATCAATGCGAGCCAGCTGCTCATAACGACTTCGTATCTATTCTCCATCACTGAGTTCAGCCTCTTGTATGATTCTCAAAGAAGCAATTTCTACCTCGACGGGAATGACGACTTCAGTGCCATAGACCAGCAAATAAGGAGTTGCCCCAGTTGATGTGTGAACCGTAATATGATATCCAAGTAGGGCAAATGGTAACTTCTCATGCCATTGTATGTGATTATCTACCATCTTCCTTAATATCTTCTTGATGTTCTTATTGGAGGCTTTCACAACTTCATTCATTTGTGGCCTGTATGCTGTGGAATTCTTATGCTTGATCCTGAGGGTTTCACACATGGATTTCATCAAATCACTATTAAGATTGGCGGCATTGTTCGTGATGATTGAATCTGGTGCCCCGAATCGACAGACAGTACGATCCCTAACGAAATCTGCGACGACCTTTTTAGTTATAGCCTTGTAAGATATGGCTTCAACTTATTTTGTGAAATAATCTATGGCTTCTAGAATGAATCTGTGCCCATTTGAAGCAGCGGGTTCGATTGGACCGATGACATACATCCCCCAAGAGGAGAAATGCCAGGCGCACTTGTTGCATTGAGTTCATTGGGTGGCACTGCATGTATTTGGCACCGATGATACCTTTGAACGTACCTGATGCAGTCCGTTTCCATAGTCATCCAAAAATATCCTGCTCTGAATATCTTCTTGGCTAAAATGAAATTGTTCATGTGTGGTCCGCAAACTCCAGCATGTATCTCTTCGAGCAGTTTGGAAGCTTCCTTGGTGTCAACACACCGTAATAATCCTAGATCTGGAGTCCTTCTGTATAGAATTCCTCCACTTTGGAAGAAATGGTAGGATAATCTTCGGAGTGTGCGTTTCTGAGTATGATTTGCGTGCTTCGGGTACTCTCCTTTTGCCAAGTATTCTTTGATGTCATGAAACCATGGATTCCCATCAGTTTCTTCTTCAACGTGAGCACAATAAACTGGCTGATTATGGATCCCTACTGGAATAGGATCGATGAAATTGTTGTCTAGGTGTTGTATCATAGAACATAGAGTGGACAACGCATCTGCGAACTCATTACGAATTCTCAGAACATGTTTGAACTCTATTTTTGTGAATCTCTTCATCACTTCTTGTACGTAGTACAAATATGGTAATATGTTGGTATTCTTTGTATCCCATTCTCCTAGAACTTGATGTACCAAAAGGTCTGAATCTCCAATTAACAACAACTCCTAAATGTTGATGTCAATGGCCAACTTGAGCCCCAAGATGCACGCCTCACATTCTACCATATTGTTGGTACATGGAAACCTGAGCTTTGCGGATACTGGATAGTGTTGACCTGTTTTTGACACTAAAACTGCTCTAATTCCTACTCCTTTGAAGTTTACAGCTCCATCAAAGAGCATTCTCCAGCCGTCATAGTTTTTGGTGATATATTCTCCTACGAATGATACCTCTTCATCGAGAAAATACATTTTTAGTGGTTTGTATTCTCCACCCACAGGATTTTCTGGCAGATGATCTGTCAATGCCTATCCCTTGACCGCTTTCTGAGTTACATAGATAATGTCGAACTCACTCAGTAGTATCTTCCATTTTGCAAATTTTCTCGTAGGCGTGGATTTTTGGAAGATGTATTTTAACGGATCCTTTCTTGATATGAGATATGTGGTGTAGGCACAGAAGTAGTGCCTCAACTTCTGGGCTATCCACATCAAAGCACAGTAGGTACGCTCCAACAAAGAATACCGTGCTTAATAGGATGTGAACTTCTTTCTTAGATAGTATATGGCCTGTTCCTTTCTTCCCGTCTCATTGTGTTGTCCGATGACACAACCAAAAGCCCTATCTAGTATAGATAAATAGAGTAGCAGAGGTCTCCCAGGTTTTAGTGGGACCAGAACAGGTGGTTTGGATAAATATTCCTTGATCTTGTCAAAGGTTGTCTGGCATTTTTCAGTCCAACTTGTCGCAGCGTCTTTCTTTAACATTTTGAAAATCGGTTCACAAATCATAGTTAATTGTGCTATGAAACGGCTCATGTAACTGAGACGCCCCAAGAAACTCATCACATCTTTCTTGTTCTTCGGATATGGCAAATCTTGGATAGACTTGGCCTTTGATGGGTCTAGCTCAATTCCTCGACGACTGACGATGAACCCTAGTAGCTTTCCAACAAGGACTTCGAAGGCACATTTTGCGAGATTTAGTTTCAGATTGTATCTTCAGAGTCGATCAAATTCCTCAAATCTGCTATATGATTTGTGCTTCTCTTGGATTTGATGATGACATCATCCACGTACACCTCTATCTCCTTGTGTATCATGTCGTGAAAAATGGTTGTCATGGCCCTCATATAGGTGGCTCCAGCATTCTTTAGGCCGAACGACATCATTTTGTAGCAATACACTCCCCATGGTGTAATAAAGGTTGTCTTTTTGGCATCCTCTTCATCCATCCAGATCTAATGATATCCCGCAAAGCAATCCACGAAGGATTGGAGTTCATGCTTGGCACAGTTGTCGATCAGTATGTGTATATTGGGCAACAGGAAATCATCTTTGGGACTTGCTCTATTTAAGTCCCGATAGTCGACACACGCTCTGACTTTACCATCTTTCTTTGGAACTGGCACAATGTTAGCCAACCAAGTCGGATATTCAACCACTATGAGAACCTTGGCTTTGATCTGCTTGGTGACTTCCTCTTTTATTTTCAGACTCATATCTGGTTTGAACTTTCTGAGCTTCTGCTTTACAGGCAGACACATAGTGTTGGTAGGTAGTTTATGAGCCACTATGGACGTGCTCAAACCGGTCATATCATCATAGGACCATGCAAAAATATCCTCATACTCCTTCAAGAACCAGAGGTACTCTGCCTTCTCTAACGGTGATAGGTAAATGCTTACACGCATTTCCTTGACTATTTCAGAGTCTCCTAGATTAACTGTTTCAGTCTCTTCCAAATTGGACTTAGGCTTGTGTTCAAAGTTTTCGACTTCTCTGGCAATTTCCTCAGGTATTATATTCTCTTCCAGATCCTCTGAATCATTATCCTTACGTTGCGTTGTCTCATTACATGTCACAATCGTAAGTTCATCGGGATAGGTAATAATAATGCTGTAGAGAAAAATGTAAATAATAATAATAAATACTAACAATAATAATGCATTAGATAAATCTTGAAAACGTCAAACAACTACGGCTCGATGACTCGAGCAATTATTTCAAAACAAAACATGTTTGAAACAAAATACTAAAATTGTCTTAAATGCTCATAAAATTGCTTTTAAAATAAATGATGCTAATTGCCAGGCAACCCAGGAACTCGATGGGCCCCTGATGGTGCAGCAATCCAGTTCTTGAGAATAGCTCCCTTCTCCATGGTCTAAATAATAAGTCCTTCCTCCTCCTCCTCCTCAACTATTGCACCGCAATCCATGTCTTCATCATCCAGAAATAGATTCCTTATGCCATCTAGAACTTCATCTTCTTTGGACTCCCACATCATGTAGTCTTGATGAAATGACTGGCTCAAATATGGTACTGGTTGCTTTAGAGGGTAATAAGGACCACGCCATGGTGGCGACCAATTCTGATACTCGTGATAGGTGTATTCGTACACAAGCCCAAACGTTATGCCGTGACGCTTTAGCTGTATCGGTTTGGTGATTCCCTGGAGATTCTTACCGAGACCCTTTTCAGGCTCATACTCTGTCCATGCCAATATGTCGTCTATCTTACTGCTTCCTTCTATTCACGATGATCGGAACACTTTGACTGGTGTAAATGGGATTACTTCCATCCCCATGGATGATCACTTCCTGATGGTTCCACTCAAACTTCACGACCTGGTGTAGAGTAGAAGCTACGGCCCCAGCGGCATATATCCAAGGTCATCCCAACAATAGGTTGTAGGTAGCGGATATGTCCAACACTTGAAACTCAACATCAAACTAGGTTTAGCCCATCTGTAGGCTAAGGTTGGTCTCCCCATATGTGGCCTTATGAAACCCATCAAATGCTTTCACATTCATACTTCTTGCTCGTATCTCATGCAGGTCTTTACCCAATCTTTTTAGAGTAGTTAGTGAACATATGTTGAGACTCGAACCCCCATCTATTAGGACTTTGGCAAATTTGTCCTTAAACTACACTGTGATATGTAGTGCCCTATTGTGACTTAGTCCTTCTGGTGGCAGCTCGTTTTCATGAAAAGTGATCTTGTGGCTTTCCAATACTTGCCCTACCATGTTGGCCATCTCTCCACTAGTGATGTTGTTGGGTACATAAGCTTCATTCAACACCTTCATCAGGGCATTCCTATGTGCCTCAGAGTTTGCAGCAGTGATAAAATGGATATTTGAGCAGGGGTTTTGTTCATATGATCAACCACAGAATACTCTCTTGCATGCACCTTTCTCCAAAGATCATCTGGGCCAGTCTCAATGACAGGAGGTTTATAGGTGGCTTCTTTGCTGGTTCCTCCCAAATAATCGGGTGTATAAATTCTACTAGTTCTGGTCATGCCTTGTGCTGCACTTGTTTCTTCTATTTTTACCTTTTCCTTTCCTTCTTGCTTCCGCAACATAATCCCATGGTATGACATTTGACTTATAAGTCATCGTAAGTTCTACCATCACGATGAAGGGCGTTGTCATTTCAACCTCAAACGGAGTTGGTGCAGCCACCTCAACTTCAATGGGTACCTGAGTTTGTACCATGATAGGTGTGAGAGTGACTGGAGATGTTTCAGAATTATCCCCTTCTCGAATGAGCCCAATTGATCCCTTTGAGTCTCATTCTTCATCGGTCTCTATCATGTTCACTCCTCCGCCCTTGTGATTTGGGAGAGGATTGTTACGGATATTTGGTGCAGCCTCCTTTGCTTGTATGACTTTGGTGTCAATTAGTGTCTGAATCTTATCTTTCAGAGTACGACACTCATCAATAGTATGACCTTTCCAAAATGCCTGAGTGATAGGCACATGTTTTATTTGGGTTAATTCACTAGGAAGGGTTTCCATAGCACCAACAGGAATGTGAGTGATATAACCGATAGCCTTGAGTCTCTCGTACAGCTGGTCTATAGGTTCAGCAATTGGGGTGTACTGTCTGGGTGGTCTGCGGTCGAAATTTGCTATAAGTGTTTGGTAGTTTTGGCGGGCTGGTGGTGAGTGGTAGTATATTGGTTGGGTGTTATAGGCATGGTAAATGGCGGCAGGTTGTTGGTATCTGGGAGCTGAAGGCTGATATGTGGGTGGAGGTGTTTGGTATGTAAGGGGAAACTTTGGACTTTGGGCTACCATAACCGTACCTACTTCTTTCTTGTTGGAGCTACCTCATGATTGTAAGGCATTATTTTTGGCTCGGAGTGCTTCACAATTTGTCACTATTCCGCTTTTGATCCCTTCTTCTATTCTTTCTCCCAATTTGAAGATGTCAGAAAATCTATGGTTTTCAATAACCATCTGTCTTCCGTAGTATTGCGGATCCTGAGCTTTGATGAAGAACTTATTCATCTGTTCATCTTCCAGTGCTGGCCTTACTTTTGCAGCTTCAGACTTCCACCGAGTAGCATACTCGCGGAAAGTTTCCGTTGGATTCTTCTTGAGATTCTGAATGTAGAAAATATCTGGTGCATTTTCTGTGTTAAACCTGAACCGATCTATTAAATCTGATACCATGCTTACGCAATTAACCCATTTCTTTGGGTTCTGATTGGTGTACCAAGACAGGGCATCTCTAGTGAGGCTTCTCATGAATAGCTTCATGCGGATTCTTTCATCCTTTCCAACCCCTACAAGCTTATCACAATACTTTCTCAAATGCACCTTCGGATCACCAGTCCCGTCGAATATTTTGAACTTATGAGGTTTGTAACCCTCTGGCAGTTCTACATCTGGCTGAATACACAAAGCTTCATAATTCAAACCCTTAATGCCTTTACCCCCTTCAATACTTTGAACTCTGCCAGTAAGTCTCTTGAGTTCCTCCGCCATGTTCTTGATGAGCAGGCCCTTCTCGGCGGATTCGGGTATGTATAGGGTCTGTTGTGGGGTGTGGAGTAAGGTTTCCACATATATAGGATTGCTTTGGTGAACTCCGGGAATCTAGGCGTAATGGTGGTCATTGGTTGAGTTTTGCAGGTCATGAGTAAGGTGTGGTACATTCTGAGGGGCGTGGTATATGGTTTTTTGTGGGTATTGAGTTGGGTGGTGATGGTGTTGTTAAGGAGTAGGTATCGGTGGAGGTTGTGGTTATGAGGAGGTGTGGCGTATTGATGTAGTGCGAGAGGATTTTGCAGATTTTGTGTGTTTTAGGGAGGAACCTGGTTTTGGGCATTTGTGTTTTGTTGGTTAAGGTCGGGGACGTTTATGGTGAGGGAAAGGTTTTCCAAATTCCGGACCTACTCAAGTTCCCCTTGTAGCTCCAATATTTTCTGTTTCAGATGTAGGATCAATTTGTTCTGTGCCGGAGTATTCCGACCGTCCGAAGTTTCAATGTTCTCTGGATTATCCTTTTTGATACTGCTTAAATCGTCCATTTTTTCTTTCCCTTTGCTTTTGCCTTTAGGATCACTTGGTGGAGGAGGAGGCAGAAGACCTATGGATCTAGTATGATATGTGGATGATGCCAGTATGCACGAACCAACCTTTGGGAATGGGAATAAACAAAAGAAAACAAAACAAAAAAGATAAACAAGCCAGTAAGGATTAATAAGAGGATATTTGCAGTATTATAAATTCGTGCCCTAATTTTGTTGACCTCATTGTGCCCAAGGTAGGCCTAAGAGACATATAGATTTGGAGAAAATTAATGCCAATAATTGCGTCATTCATCAATGTGATAAATGAACCGAACCTCTACTAAAAGGATAATAATTATAAAGAGTTACTAATGTCATTTGCCTTACTACAATCAAAGTCTAAAATGAGTCTAGAAAGTAAATAACACATTATTCCTAATGTATTTGGTCCCACAGGGACCTTCTCCATGCTTGTCCTTCTTGGCTCCATCAATCAGGCTCCCCAGGTCGTGCACTTCCAACAACATATAAGCCCTTGCTAGATGCCCTTCTTCGTTGCCCTCTGCATTGTGACAGTCTGAGATCTATTTCCTTATCTTTCCCTCAAGCCCCATCAACCCCTGCTCCAAATATTCCAACCTCTATGTTGATTTAGTAATGATTCCTTTCCACTCATTGATTGCTTCCATGTCCACTTTCTGTTGTTCCAAATGCCTGGCTTCAGATTCGAAAACCCTTTTGCGCAACATCCTGTATTTGAATTGTTCCTCAGCAGCGTCGTCAATGACCGCATTCCTCAGATTAATTCTTGTCTTGACATCTACCAACCATGATGGGTAGAAGTACACATGGCTAGTGTGATACCGATCTGGCTCAATGGTATCTTTCTCCACAATGATCTTTTGATGCCACATATGATGGGCCTCGAACTTGAATGAAATCATGTTTCCTTTGAAGTCTGCTTTGTACTGGACCATGTTGGAAACTCGAGGTATAACCTGCTTTCTCCCAGCTTGCCTCATAACCCTTATAGCAGTATAAGGGTAGATCCATCTCAACCCGATTAGCACTAGATGAAGAGTCTCTCTTGACCTGATGATGAACTCGCTGCTAGGGAACCATTCGAACATCCAATGCATTTTTTCATCAGTCAAATTGCTGAAGAAACGTACCCAACTCATAGCATTTCTCGGTTGCGCAAACCAATTTGGGATAAAAGTCATTCTCTTCGGATGATTATAGGCTATGTGGTCATTCCATGGTCGCCGTGGAAGTTTTTGACGGAATTCACCTCTCTAAAAGTGTTCTAACAACCATACCTGTAGCAACAGATTGGAACTCTCAAAGTGCCCATACCCTTTTTTGCAACGGTCTAAAGCTCGGTACATCTAAGCCAAGCTCATAGGGACAATGGTGTACGTTTGCCCCTCAATTCCCTCCATTAAAGTCCTAGCGACCATAGCTAGGAAAGTGTGGATCCTTTCTTCCTTCATCGGAAATATTAGCATTCCCAGAAAACAGACAGTGAATACGAAAACCCGGCGGTGTGTCCAACCCAAAGAGGTAATGTCAAGTTCATCATGATATGACTTGTTGTGCCCATAACGCTCATAAAGGAACTCAAATGGTATATAAGACTTCTTCAGACATAGTAACTCCTCATTTTTCTTGAAACCCATCATTTTCAAGAAACCTCGGGAAGTACAGTTTTCCGGTACCAACAAACTAGGGCTATACCATGGGAGTCCAGCGAAGCCTCCTATTTACTTTATAAGAGAAGTCATTTCTATGTCACCAAAATGGAAGACCACCCTCTTCTCATACCAAAACATGGTGGTGGTCTCAATTAATGCATTGTTTGGCTGAATGTCTAATAAAGAGGGTAAATTCCCAAAGACTCTTTTTATATGGTTTTTGTCAATTGGTGAGAGGCGTTTCCACCAATCCAGAAGCAAAGGTGGGATATTTTGAACCATGCCGAACATGGGGACTTTGTGCCTCATTTCTGCAAAACCAATAAAGTTAGCCCTTTTCCACTCCGGATTTGACTATTTACACATTAATGATCGGCATACAGACATGTTTTCTCCAAATAATGCACATATCATGATGGTGTCTATTGGGATTACGAAAATCCCGGCGGACTTTGCACAAGGCTTGCCTTAGCGGATTATCATGCGGACAACGTTCTAACCCATATTAGGTTTGGACATGATGCATTCACAGTTAATATTAGAGTGGAGTTTATAGAAAAGTTTAGACTGGTACCCTAAAGCGGACAACTTGAGAGGGAAATGCACGGAACCGTCGACTACACCATTGATCGACTAGTTTTACCACAAATAAGCCTTTCCAAGTTTAAAGGGTTATTTCGGAAGAGAGCGTACATTCATCAAGCGCCGCTATGATTTTAATTGGGCATGAATGGAATATTATGTGGAGCATACTTTCTGCAAAGATAAACAACACGTCAAATATTTTGCATGATGAAGACAGTAAATGCAGTATTAAAACAAAACATAAAGACATGAAAAGAAAGGAAAACAAGAAGAAGTTAGTTCGCGCAATGTGAAAGTTGTAATAAAGTAAGCGTTGGAGTAAGGATGAGGAGATACATGGTGTAGCAATTTAAAAGGCGACTTGGAGCAAATAAGTACGACTAAAAAGGGAACACGCATGTTAGAGCAAATTTGAGCAGAAGAAGGGAAAATAAGGGAAGGGATTTGCATACAAATAGAGGGAGAATAAGGGAAAGGGTGTGAATGCAACAATAGAAAGGGAAGCAGGAGCGGGATATTCATGTAGCAACAAAATATTAAAAGAACAAGGAAACATGTTTATCAGAGAAGACAAATTCTCATGAGCCAAGTTTGTTATGGTAAGGGCCTAAGTGTAAATCCCCAGCAGAGTCTCCATGATGTCGCACCTCGTTTTATCGTGAAAGCGGTCCTCGACGTGTGACAACTCTTTTAAATGAGGGTATTAAAAGAGGAGAGTCACCACCTAACGGTTTAAGGGGCGTTAGGGCACCTATTTGCATATGACTCGGGTTTGATTAGTTTGCATCACCATAAATCGAGTAAGGACTCGAAATGACCTCGACGAGAAGATGTTAGGCACTCTTTGAGGTCCACAATTGTGTGTCCCGGACGAACTTGAATTACATGAATTAGTCAGATAAACAATGACAGAGAAAACAAGGAGTTTGGGAAGTTTTATTATCAAAGACTTTGAGTAAATACAAACACTTGATTCAAAGATAAATGGGGGGTCCTAAGTTTTTTAGTCTAAAGGATCACCCCGTGCAATATAAATAATACTTCGTAACTCCCTCAAGATGGGGTGTTACTCGTATTATTCAGCGGGTACAGACTATCATCTCCTGCTACCCGATTACTATCTTTAAGTTATTACCTAAAGCGCTAGTTGATTCTAAATTGTGCCTTATGCGTGCACTACCCGTCTCATGCCTATGGTCCAGGAGGTTTTGGACCTCTATTTGGATGGTTCTAGACTTTACTTAAGTTGATCAAAAATGATAAATCTAAGCGGCATTCAAAACATGTAGGACTGCACATAAAGACAATAAATGGCTCAAGTCGGCCTCCACATGTAAGAAACAAATGCACGCGAGAAAGTCGTATGTTGAAAAGTTCATAATCAAGAACTTAAATCCCTATAGACATGATTTCTATATGATCTTGGATTCAAACGTGCATATATGACACTGCTGTTTCTAGTGGCTTAGACGAGGAAACAGTAAACCAGTTTTAGAAAGGTGACATTGTCCTACATACATGATATCTAATAGTGACATAGTTAAGCAAGTGAAAATAGTTATAAGAACCCAGCCTTGACAAGGGGATAAACAATATTAAGTGAATGATAGTACCCTATAGGCAGGATTTCTAACAATTGACAATCGAACCTTGATTTTATAACACTTCACCTCTTATGAGAAGGTTATCTAGGCGGAGTAATAACAATAACAATAGCTGATTGATCAGTCAAGGTCCTATAGGCATGACTTCTAGGTGAAAATAGAACACAAGCCGGTGAGATCCTATATGCAAAGTATCTAATGAGTATGCTATAATCATACAAATCGAAAGAAAGTTCATTAGCGTTCGTTTTCTGTATGTTGTCTAGTGGCACATAGCAGTAGAATAAATAGAGAGTTTACATTAGTGCTCTGATGGTAGACAAGTTATGTGAGTGTGTGAGTTTCATGAAGGCATGATTTCTACCAGTGGAAGTAAAATGGTATATACAACAAGTCAGATAACAAGTAAATCACAGGAATCCTATGGGCATGTTTTCTACCCAAACATGCAAATATTATAGTATACCCATTTCCCAGTTTCACTATCACCCCAATTGTTCATTACAGAGTTATTACAGACCCAATGATAAACATAATTACACAATATTGTATAAACAATGATAGTAGGTTACAGCGGGCCCAAAAGAAAATACCCAGCATTACTTGGGCCTTCAACAACTCTGACATAGCATACCCAGATTCCCAATAGGGAACTATATTCATCAGCACAACCCAAAAACCATAGGAGAACTCAAGTCAAACAAAACAGCCCTAGATTGACCAATATTACCCTGACATTGAATCACTCAAACCAACCAGTTTACATATAGTAGGAAGAAAGAGTTGAGTGTCAGAGATTGCTTAGGTCTCAAATAGTAAAGAAAGTGGCTAGAAGACCCCAAATCCTAGTGTGTCATAGTTCACAAGGGTCTCAAATGGACCACCAGCACTGCTCACACTAGGGTGGTAAATAGAGAAGTTTTAGTGTCCTTGACTTTCAGCCGGCCAAGAATGATATATTCAGAATAGTGTAGGTAACAAATGAGAATGAGGGAATAGTGATTAAGAGGGCAGAATTTGAAGAGGTCCATTTGTATTTTTAGAAAGCAGGCATGACAAGGGTTACATATAAGCAAAGTTGATCAATAAAACTCAAAGAGCAGGTTGTTATCACAAATTCAAACACTTAGAATATTGGGCAGAAACCATATTTTGTGAAAAACAAGGGCATCAGAGTTTCTGACATTACAAGATTGGCATACAAAGGTGCATAATACTAAACGAGTTTGAAGTAGAGCATTAACTTGAAGTATTAGAACCTAGGGGGGCCCAAATCATGTTAAGTATCTATCACAATATCAAAAGACAGACATGTTAACTTACATCATGAAGCTAAACAGTATCAAACATGGTAAGGAAACACAAGTTGAGATAGCTACTCTAAAGGTTCAAATAATTACTAAAGGATATGAGATTCAGCAAACAAATACATGATGAAGTGTAAAAACTAGAATGGGAGCGGATCATTGTTAACAGTGAACATATTCAAGATACGAGTTAGTCATTACAGGAATGCGGAACAAAGTAGGAAAAACAAACTCATGTCAAATAGCAAATATAGACATTCAGGTATCAAAACATTAAGCTTAAGAGTGTCTAAATTATTTAGGTAAAACATATTCAAATAACCTATCTCATAACTGGTAGCTTTATTTAAAATCAAATGCTAAAGAGGTTCAAAACAAGTGCAAAACTAACAAAGTTGCACAAATAAATAGCCCATAACACATTAGGTCACCAATTTCAGAGGTAAGAATATGCAAATCGTGAACACAGAAGAACAAAATTGTAAAAGCCAAAAGACTTACCAGTTATCAGTTAACAAAAATAGACAACGGGAAAAAAGCAACTCCACAATACTCTGAATATCAATCAAAGAGGGAGAACCCAAAATCTTAGTGCATCATAGTTCTCAAGTGACTCGAAGTAACCCCAGGCAGTGCTCGCACCAAGAAAAGTTGAAAAATCGAAATCCGGTAGCCTTGGATTTCAGCCGGCAAAGAATCAGACTATAGAACAAGATAATAAGAGAACAATAGAGTAATAACTCCAATTTTTAGTGAAAGTCTAGAGATTCCCATCTGCCCTAAAATGGGGAATAGGAAGGGGTTTTATAGCAGTAAAAATCAAGCAAACAAACAAGAAAAACAGTCAATCAAACACAAATAAGGAAGGAAAAATATCTCATGCAATAAACAATAGAACCAGTAAAGGAGAAATCAAAATTTCAAAACCTAATTGAGTCCAATGGTCATGAATCTGGCCGGAAATATAAGAATCGTTCATTGTAGAGTATATATAGATGAAATATCGGCCAGAGTCTCACAAAATTAGAGCCAAATCAGGCCCGTTTTAAAAGGTAGCATTTACCAAAATTAGGTAAATATCAAGTAACACCATGAACGCGTGAGTTGTAGTAGAATAAGGTAAGAGAATCATGAAAGGTCCCCATATTGGGGCCAAATTCGGAAGGGATTCGAGGATATTGCAGCTAGGGTTTCTATGGAGAGAGGAGAAGGTTAGAGAGGATTTGGGGGTGGCAGACGGGCGAAATGAGGGTTAGGGTTTGGGTGAGGTTGATTTAAGAGGGAGGAGTGGACGATGGTCGTTGATCTTGAGAGATCAACGGCCGAGATCAAAAGCAATGAATGGGCGGGTCGTTTAGAAGCAGGTCGTGATCAGGCATTGGGTTAAGGGGTTGTTTGGCTTTGGGCTGGATAATTGGGCTAGGTGTTCGGGCCATTCATTTGGTCCGAAATTGGTTTAGAAGTTGGATTGTTGTTTAAATACCCAAATTTTATCAAAGAAATAATTTATAAAAGTAATTAATAAATAACAAGAAATATTATTTGTTCACTAAAATGATTAAAAATAATAAATTAACATTATAAAAATATAAAAAGCTTTTTTTGCACAAATAATGTAATTATACATGAATATATGTTATTATTGTAAAAAAGTGCAATTAGCCTAAAATTAAAAAATGCAATTATAGAAAAATGAAGTAAATTATTATAAAACATAAATGTTGGTGTAAATAATAAGTTTTAATGATTAGCGCATCATAAAATAATTTAAAAGATAATTATTAGATATTTGTATAATAAAAATGTAGAAAGAAACTGATTTAGAGCTTTAAAAATTATGGATAATTATAGAAAATACTTATATATGTTTGTAAACTAAATGATGATGAAAATATGCCATGTTGAAAGTATATATGCATTTTTAGAAACTATGAGGGAAAACTTGGGTATCAACAGTGGGTATTGAGGTCATCAGGGCCAGACTTCAGGTCAGCAGCCCATCGTATCGAGGAGTTATTTTGAGTGCGGGGATTTCAGTCATATGCGGATATTCTACCCCAGGCTTCAGGGTAGGCTAGTGCAGCAGGGTTAGCAACCTCTGATTACAGCACCAGTTGCTCCACTAGCCGTCCGGCCGCCCAGAGGCGGAGGGAAGGTGGGTAGGGGTCGTCCTAGAGGTGGAGGTCAACCAAGTGATGGCCAGCCAGGTGGCGCTCCAGCCTAGTTCTATGCTTTTCCGGCCAGACCAGATATAGAGGCCTTAGATGGCGTGATCACGAGTATTATTTCTATCTGCGGCAAAGATGCCTATGTATTATTTGATCCAGGGTCTACACATTCCTATGTGTCATCTTTATTTTCTCATTTCCTGGGTGTTTCTCGTGATTTCTTGGGTACTCCTATTCATGTGTCCACTTATGTGGGCGATAATGTTGTTGTGGATCTGATTTACCGGTCCTGCATTGTTACATTCTGTGGTTATGAAACCAGGGTAGAGCTTCTGCTGCTTGAGATAACTAACTTCGAGATCATCCTGGGCATGGACTGGTTATCTCCATATTATGCCTTCCTAGATTTCCATGCCAAGACTATTACCTTGGCGATTCCAGCGTTGCCTAGGTTGGAGTGGAAGGGTTCATTTGTTAGTGTATCTAATTAGGTTATTTCCTTTCTAAAGACTCGAGACATGGTTGAGAAGGGTTGTTTGGCTTATCTAGCCTATGTTCGGGACACTACTACAGAGACTCCGGCAATTAATTCAGTGCTTGTAGTCCAGGAGTTCTCTAATGTATTTCCTTCAGATCTTCCAGGCATGCCTCCAGATCGTGATATTGATTTTTGTATTGACTTGGCTCCAGATACCAGCCTATATCTATCCCACCGTATTGCATGGCTCCGAAAGAGTTAAAGGAGTTAAAATAATAGCTTGAGAAGTTACTAGCCAAAAGGTTCGTTAGGCCGAGTGTATCGCCTTGGGGGCACCTATATTATTTGTAAAGAAGAAGAATGGAACTATGCAGATGTGTATTGATTATCGCCAATTGAACAAAGTCACTATTAAGAACATGTACATGTTGTCGTGTATTGATGATCTATTTGACCAGTTGTAGGGTGCTAGGGTGTTCTCTAAGATTGACTTGAGGTCGGGGTACCATCAGTTGAAGATTCGGGATTCGGATGTTTCGAAGACCGCTTTCCGGACTAGATATGGTCATTATGAGTTTCTGGTGATGTCCTTCGGGTTGACTAATGCCCCTGCGGCATTTATGTATTTGATGAATAAGGTGTTCAGGCCATATATTAATTCATTTATCATTGTATTTATTGATGACATCTTGATCTACTCACGAAGTAATGAGGATAACGAGAAGCATATGAGAGTGGTGCTTCAGACCTTGCGGGAACAAAAACTATATACTAAGTTCTCCAGATGTGAGTTTTGGCTAAATTGTGTAGCATTTTTGGGACATATTGTATCGGGCGAGGGTATTAAAGTTGATCTCAAAAAGATCGAGGTAGTTTAAAATTGGCATCGTCCCACTTCGGTGACTGAAATAAAGAGTTTCCTAGGGCTAGCAGGTTATTATCGTCCATTCGTGGAGCTCTTTTCATCTATTGCAGCACCTTTGACCAAATTTACCCAGAAGGGTGCTCTATTCCGATGGTCCGATGATTGTGAGGTAAGCTTTCAGAAGCTCAAGAGAGCACTGACTACATCACCAGTTTTAGTGTTGCCTTCCGGTTAAGGGATGTATATAGTGTATTGCGACACTTCACGAGTTGGCTTGGGTTGCGTATTGATGCAGGAGGGGCGAGTTATTGCATATGATTCACGATAACTGAAGCCTCACGAGAAGAATTATGCAGTGCATGATTTGGAGTTAGCTGCGATTGTTCACGCTCTTAAGATTTGGAGGCATTATCTTTATGGGGTGTCTTGTGAGGTTTACACTGATCATAGTAGTTTGCAGCATTTGATCAAGAAGAGGGACCTAAACTTGAGGTGGCATAGATGGCTTGAGTTACTAAAAGAGTATGATATTACTATCCTGTATCACCCGGGAAAAGAAAATGTAGTTGCATATGCCTTGAGTATAAAGGCGGAGAGTATGGGTTGTTTGGCTTTTATTTCGGCAGAGGAGAGGCCATTGGCTTTGGATATTCAGTCATTGGCTAACAGACTTGTGAGATTAGATAATTCAGAGCCTAGTTGAGTTCTTGCATGTGATATTGCCCAGTCTTCACTATTTGAGCGGATCAAGGCTTGCCAGTTTGATGACCTACACTTATTGGTTCTTTGAGAAACGGTACTACAAGGTGGTGCCAAGGAGGTTACTATCGGGGACGATGGTGTTCTACGACTCCAGGGTCGTCTATGTGTTCCTAATGTAGATGGGCTCAGAGAAAGGATCCTAGATGAGGCACATTGTTGTAGGTATTATATTCATCTAAGTGGCACGAAAATGTATCGTGACCTGAAGCAGCATTACTGGTGGCGGCAGATGAAGAAGGACATAATTGAGTATGTAGCTAGGTGCCTAAATTGCCAGCAAGTTAAGTATGAGCACCAGAATCCAGGTGGCCTACTTCAGCAGATGACTATATCGGAATGGAAATAGGAACGCATTACTATGGACTTTGTAGTTGAGTTACCGCGGACCTTGCAGAAGTTTGATGCAGTTTGGGTCATTTTCGACAGGTTGACCAAGTCGGCACACTTCATTCCGGTGTGACTACATATACTTTAGAGAGGTTGGCCCAGATTTATATTTAGGAGATAGTTCGGTTGCACAATATGCCAATTTCCATCATATCAGATAGAGGCCTGCAGTTTACTTCACATTATGGAGAGCAGTACAAAGTGAATTAGGGACCTGTGTAGAGCTCAACACAGCCTTTCATCTGCAGACCGACGGGCAGTCAAAGCGGACAGTTCAAATCTTGGAGGATATGCTCGGGGCATGTGTGATTGACTTTGGAGGTCAAAGGGATCATTTTTTTGCCTTTGGCCGTGTTTGCTTATAACAATAGTTACCAATCCAACATCGAGATGGATCCATTTGAGGCTTTGTATGGTTGATGATATTGTTCGCCCTTCGGGTGGTTTGAGCCCATTGAGGCTAAGTTATATGGTACTAATTTGGTGAAGGATGCCTTGGAAAAGGTAAAGTTGATTCAGGAGCGACTTCGTACAGCCGAGTCCAGACAGAAGAGTTACGCGGATCAGAAAGTGCGTGATTTATCATTTATGGTGGGTAAAAAAGTTCTCTTGAAGGTTCACCGATGAAGGGAATCATGAGATTTGGGAAGAAGGGCAAGTTGATCCCAAGGTTTATAGGCCCATTTAAGGTGTTGAGACGAGTTGGGGAGGTTCCTTACGAGCTTGCTTTGCCACCCAATCTATCGGGAGTTCATCCGGTTTTCCATGTATATATGTTCCAGAAGTATCATGCCGACCTATCACATGTGTTAGACTTCAGCACTGTTCAACTAGATAAGAGCTTGGGTTATGAAGAGGAACCAATTGCCATTGTTGATAGACGGGTTCTCTAGTTGAGGTCCAAGAAGTTTTCTGTAGTAAAATTCATGTGGAGGGGCCAAACAGTTGGGGAAGCGACTTGGGAGGCCGAGGAGGACATGCAGAGCAGATATCCACATTTATTCAGCACTCCGGGTATAATTATAACCCGTTCGAGAACGAACGTTTGTTTAAGAGGTGGAGAATGTAACGACCCAACCGGTCATTTTGCTTTCTAAAACCTCGTTCTCCAAAATAAGACTCCCCGTATGTGCTTTTACTACTTTATGACTTCCGGGATGGTTAGTTCCGGATTTGGAAGTGTTTGGGTTGAAATCGAAACACTTAGTTTCTTAGTTTAGCTTTAAAAGGCCAAGTTTGACTTCGGTCACAACTTTTAGAAAAAGACCAAAGAATCGGGATTTGAAGAGAAGCTAATGCACCAGGCTTCTGGTGTAATCACACCTGCGGAGGGCTAGTCGCAGGTGCGAGATCGCAGATGTGAGCCAAGAGCCGCAGAAGCAAAGAAGGGGGAGGTAGGCCATTAACCGCAGGTGCAGAACTTTTGGGTGCACCTGCGCCTTCGCAGGTGTGAAGAAGGCAACGTAGGTGCGGACGAGGCGCGCAGGTGCGATCCGCTGACCGCAGAAGCGGACAAGCCGAGTAAGGGGGAAGCTGCATCTACGATGTTCTTTTCGCAGATGCGGAGCCGCAGATATGTCTATTGAGCCGCAGAAGCGAAAATGTTATCTGGGCAGAATGTTTTAAAGGAACGAGACTCTGCCATGTTAGCCCATATTTCCTCCATTTTTGGGCGATTTTGGAGCTTTTTGAGAGGGGATTTCAACTAGGAACTTGAAGGTAAGTTAGTTCTACTCACTTTGATTTAAATACATAGATTATGGGTAGATGATAACATGTAAATGGAAATCAAGGGTTTAGATGAAAAACCTAGGTTTTCTTAAAAATGAGATTTTAACCACGAAAATGGTTATGGAATCGGAGGAAAATTGTATATTTGAGTTCTTGAGATTATGGGTAAAGAATTCCTAAAAGTATTTTCGGAATCCGGGCACGTGGGCCCGAGGTGAATTTTAGGAATTTCGAATTGTTAAGCATGTATTAATAATTTTATATAACATTTGGCTAGTTTCGGATTTTTCGGTATTGAATTGAGGCTTTAACGCAACGTGGTGATCGGGAAGTGGACTTTAAGACAAGGTAAGTCTCTTGTCTAACAATGTAAGACGGAATTACCCCATAGGTGATTTAAATTAATAATTGTTGCTAATTGTGGGGGGGGAGGCTACGTGCGCACGAGGTGACGAGAGTCCATGCGTAACTACTAATTATGCTATGTTCGAGTAATTTAGGACTCAAATCATGAATTACTTGTAATAATTGCATCCTGTATTAATTAAAGTACTAGAATTGTATTGGAAATTGTTATAGGAAATAGTAAAAGTCTGAAATTCCACATACTTGAATTTTCGTGCAAATTACTTAACCGTTAATAAACATTGTACATCCTTATGTGTTAGCCTTATAATAACTTTCTCATTCCGGAGGTTCATAAGAAAATGGCCTCCTTTTTTGTGGAGCGGGTCGAATGCCTCGACAGTATAAATGCATATATGGATTGTGCCACACGTCCCTCGGCAGTGTACACGACATTCTGGACCGGGCCGAACGACCTCGGCATAAATCGTGCTTAATAATAATAATTACACGATGCCTTGACCTTTTATTGCAGCTTGTGAAGATAAACGATTAACTGAAAATTATTGAAGTTGAAAGAATTATTTATTTCCCCTTGTTAAGAAAATTATTAGTATTCATATAAATCATGTCTATTTAAATATTTCTATTTTAATATTATTGACCCATAGTGAGTGTCAAAGTCGACTTCTCGTCACTACTTTTTCGAGATTAGACTTGATACTTACTAGATACATGTTTTTTACATACTCATGCTACACTTGCTGCACTTCTTGTGCAGGACCTGAGCCAGGTGCGTCAGGTGGTCCTACAGGTGCATACCGCAGATATCTCGTGACTTAGTGGTGAGATGCTTCCTGAGTCGTTCTGAGTCGTCCTGCAGCCCTTGAGGCTCTCTCTTTTGTATTTTGTATTCTGTCTATTTCATATTCGGACAGTTGTTATAAGTTTGTATAATCTACTAGATGCTCATATACTTGTGACACTAGGTCTTGGCACACACTGGTAGAATTGGGGTTTGAATTATTTTTCTTGTTTTTTGTTTAATCAGAACCTTTCATATTTTCTTAAATCTTGCAAGTAAGAAGAGTTTAATTACTAGTTGGCTGGCCTAGATGGGATGTTGGACGCCATAGCTCGAATAATTTTTAATGGAATAAATATATGCTTAATTCACTAGTTGGCTAGCCTAGCTGGGATGTTGGACGCCAGCACGACCTATAGATAAAATTGGGTAATAGGGATCTTTGCTGCTACTTATACTTTTATTGTTACTTATACTTTTAATTTTCTCATACTTTTATTGCATCTTTTAATATTTTGGTATAATAATTTAGTCACAAGTAGTTTTAGCAATATCCCAGAGCAATGATATATGCTATTGGTATACATGTATACTATATTGGTATCATGTGGTAATAGGGATCTTTTCTGCTACTTATAATTTTATTGCTACTTATACTTTTAATTTTTTCATACTTTTATTGCACTTTTTAATGTTTTAGTATAGTAGTTTAGTCACAGATAGTTGTAGCAATATCCCAGAGCAATGATATACTCTGTTGGTATACATGTATAGCATGTTGGTATCATATGGTTATAGGGATGTATTATCTTTCTATGTTTTATTATCATTTCTATTTCTAACTAGTGTCATTAATAATTTCAGCTAAAGAGCATCACCCCAACTGATGTTGAGAAGCAACTATTTGATGTGTGTGGTCTAAACTTTAAAATTGAGGTTTATTGCACTAACAGTCAGCCTGATAACTTTTAGGTTTTTGGCACTCAATTGCCAAAGACACAAAGCATGCATAAAAGTACTGGAGGTGATTCTGAACCTACCAATGCTGAGGTAATGAAGGAGTTACAAGGTTTGAAGCGTTTTTTAGAGACCAAGTTTGAGGAAGTGCTTGCGGTTATTTGTAGGAAATCAATGAAACCAAAGGGAAATTCTGCGGTATTGTTCATTTATATAATATAATGCCATAGTATATTGTTCAAAGATGCAATATATGATTATAGGGTACTATTCCATTCTTTACTTCTAGTGCACATAGTATTCTTGTAATATATATAATAATAAAATTGTTATTTTCTCATTTTCAGCATAAGCAACAGGATAATGATCCTTACTTTGGTGAGATGCACAATGATTATGATCAGTTGGAAAGGGGCGACAGTGGGGATGATTTTGTATTTATTGGAGATAGCATGCCCAAAGCGCCTTTTAGTATGTAAATCACAGATTTTTTTTTGTTGTTGTTATTTTTTGAAAACAGTACTATTGAAAATACTTTTATATGTTTAGTTTCTTGTTTTTGTGGGGTTGTTCGAGAGGGTGGTGTCAATGTGAAGAATGTCACAGCAAGGCATGGTGTAGTTACTGAGTATTTGTGTTGTGGTAAAATGTTGTATATGCAATTTCTTTATTCTTCTTTTATTTATTTAACTTTATGTATTTGTGCGTTCACTAACCTTTTTCTAACTTTTTTCAGCCCCCTTTGTAAATAAGCATGATCTTGGCTTGGATTCTGATTTTGAACTGTCTGCATATGCAATTGATCAAATCACCGTCATTACACAACAGGCAAAATATAAATATCCATCTCATGATGTTAAAAACTCTGGACCTGCTCCGTTACCATCAGGAATCGCTGCACAGACACGACCAGATGCTATTATTGAGTCTAGAGCTCCTCCTTTACTACAAAATACTACTCCATAGGGTACGACTGTTGATGTTACTAATTCTGAAGTTGGTATGTAAATGAGAAATTTTTGATAGTTTGTTTTATTTAAATAGTGATGTTGATAATGATTTTATCTGTTCGGCATCTCGGGTTGATGGTGTTGGTCAAGCAGATGTAGGTGGCAGTAATGTGAATTTGCCTTTTGGTAACGTCTTCGTCACGACCCAAAATCCCAACCTGTCGTGATGGCGACTATCTCGATACTAGGCAAGCCGATAATCTCAATAAACCAAAACTTCTCTTTAAGGTTGAAAATATAATATTTAAATACAATACAAACACTTCCCAAAACATGGTGTCACTGAGTACATGAGCATCTAATATGAATACAAGTCTGGAAAATATAGTCTATAATAATCTAAGACCAAATACAATAAACAAAGAGATAGAAAAGGAGAGACAAGGCTTGCGGAACACGGCAGTTACCTCAAAATATCCTGAAAATCAATCGTGCGAAAGGATCAACACCTGCTATGTCCGGGAACACCTGGATCTGCACACGAAGTGCAGGGTGTAGTATGAGTATAACCAACTCCGCAAGTAACAATAATAAATAAGGAACTGAAGATAGTAACGAGCTACACAGTTATGGTTCATTTTCAGTAATTCCAGCAAAGAATAGACATGCTATCAAATCTGGCATTTTAACGTCAAATCAATTTTTATACAGTTCCTGTTCATGTAATCTGTATATCAACAATCTTTCAGAGATTTCACAACAATGACATATAACAACTAAGTGCAACAACAAATGGAATAAAGTACAACCTCTTAGGACAACAATCACTCACTGGGCTCCCAACCCTCATCACTCCCTCGGCTCCCAACCCTCATCACTCAATCTCAATGGGTACCCGCGCTCACTGGGGTTGTACACACTTGGAGGGGCTCCTACATCCCAAGCGCTATAATCTGCATGGTCAACTCACGTGCCATAATATAAATATCTGGATCCGCACGTCCAACTTACGTGCTATAGAAAAATATAAGTATTCGCATGGCCAACTCATGTGTTGCACTGCCAACTCACGTGCTATAGTATAATATAAGGATCTGCACTCGGCCTCTATCAGTCATAAATCTCTCCAGTCTCTCAGGCTTTCATTAATCATGAAATAGGAGTAGGAGCTAACAATGATTCTATAACATCAATGTTCTGCACTAATGGCTTGACTTCAAGTGCTGAGAAAATTTTGTCTCTAAAAGGCACTGCTAATAAACCAACAACTTTATTGAAGAAGCCTAAGAAAAGCCTAATAAAACAAACTGAAGATAGATTCCAACATTAAAACAGTTACAACAACATATTGTACTATTACAATTGTATTCCTAGAACACACTTTTAAAAGCTAGCGTTTTTATAATCTAATAATGCAAAATACCATACTTCACCAAAAATTATTAAAATCCTGCAAAGTTTTCATGCTACGATTAACTAAAAGCAAAACGAGACCTATACTACTTCTTGCGCTTCTTTCCACGAGTCTTTTAAATTACTACTAGAGCCTCAAATTTACCATGCAACTGCTTGTTCCTTTCATAGTGCCATAGCAATATACCAAACCTAGCTCGAAGACCATCCACATCAAAATTGGCAACAAGGATTCGAAGACCTTCAATAATGTACTCAGAAAATCATGCAACATATACTCCACAATCTCTGAAATAAAACAAATGAATAGAATATAAAAATCTATTAGTAGTAAAAAACTGATAATATGAATGAGGAAAACAAAGTAAAAAAGGTAACTATTCTTACGAATTTTGTTGTGTTGGTAGATTTGTAATCAGTTCAATCTCAAATGGATCAGTCAAGTCCTTTCCCATGTGCAGACCATTTTATACTACAATGTCATTTCTTTGGTTATAAAATTCAATGCTAACTAGAAACAGGGGTATCAACACAGCATATGCCTCTGCTACCTTTTGAATAGTTTTTTTCCTTTAGAATACGTAGAGAATCATATACATAAACACATCTCTTATGGAATGATACACACCCCAATATCCAATGCCACGTTTTTGCCAAATTAATTGGAAAGAGGACATGATTAACCTGGTGCCATGGAGTATTGCAATGCATCCTAAATCCTTTCATGTACTCCATGACATCATCTGATCTATCAATCAAATGATCTTGTTTCCCACCTTTTACAAATTTTGTGTAAACCCTTTGAATGATATTATTAAAAAGAGTATATGTCGTTGTGACCTTGATTAGCATATTAATTCTATATTTCGCCTTCTTTCTAAGATAGTAGAATATAATATTCAAGTGCTGCAAAAAAGAGAGGAAGAAAACATGACTAACACTAACAATATTCATGAACTAATACAACAACAAAAATAAAAAGTCGTACACATACCGAACTAGACAGCGTCCTGCCAGAATAGTTTAATGTGTGGAAAAATATCTTATCATCAATATGATCAACTTCAAAGTCAAAACAAGGGTCTAACTTTTGATCACGAAGTAAATACACTTCCCTATTTCATATAAAAGAAGATATGGATAAGAAATACATCAACAAAAATTAAGAAAACATGAAAACAAAAGTACATGGAAACGAATACTCACTCTCTCAATTGCATGTTTGCTGCAACAATGTTTGAGAATGTAGTCGTAAGCTAATAATCAAAAGCCACTGAAATGTCATTTACAAATGGAAATCTTCCTTTGATAACCTTCGAGGATCCCCCAATTGCACTAACACCAGATTTCCAATCATTCCTATACGCTGTTTTACAGCTGCAGGGCACCTTCTCCGTGTGAATACTACAGGAGTCGTTTCAACATCTATTTGTGTCTGGACAACAGTTCTTGATACCGACTGATCAGGTTTAGACTTATTTACATCACGAGTTGTCAGTTCCATTAGTAATAGGAGGATCATTGTTAGTTCGCTGTAATACAACAGTAGGAGTTGTTTTTGGAGGTGTACTTTTAAGAGAGTTACGGTGTTCAAAAAGAGGAACTATGTTGCTATTTTGTTGACGAACAAGGCGACTATTGATTTGAATGAGAAGAAATATTTTTAGAAATCGAATTGGTTTTGAGTTTATATTGAGAGCAGGTTTTAGTTGTAGTTGAATCTAAGAAATTATGTACAGATTTTGCATCACTGTACCAGTTGTATTCTGCAAAGATTTTAGTTCAGGTAGATTAGTGCAGTAGAGCTACATACAAATCAGGTATACAAATATACCATTTGGGTATCACGTTGCATTTGAGTACTTTTTTCCTACAGATATAGATGTAAATACTAACATGAGTTGCAAAGTGTGCCCATTTTGTCGAGGATCTATGTACAAATGCTGCATTTGTTTGTTGCACCGCTTGTATTTCTGCACATATTTTGGTTAGCCATATTAGTGCAATACAACTATATACCAATAAGGTATATAAATAAATCATTCGGGTATCACATTGTATTTGAGTAGCTTTTTGTTATACTTTTGTCATGACCCAAAAACTTAACTTATCGTGATGGCGCCGATCATGGAACTAGGCAAGCCGACTCATTCCAAAACAGATTCAAAGATGATTTCAAGGCTATTTAGCGTAAAAACCTTTGTAAAGCAGTTCAAATCAAAACAAAAGTGCGGAAAAGAAAATTCCAACATCGGGATGTCACTAGTCATGAGCATCTACTACAATCTGTCTAACAATATCAAGACTAACTCATCCAGGAAAATAGCTAAATACAACTAAAGGAAGATAAGAGGGAGCAGAGCAGGGTTGCAATCGCCAGGCAGCTACCTTGCTATCCCCGAGAAAATCTGCAACCGGAATAGTCAACAACCGCTACCGTGTCCAGCTACACCTGGATCTGCACAAAAGGTGCAGGGAGTAACGTGAGTACTCCAACTCAGTAAGTAACAACAATAACTAAATACTTAGCATTAGTGACGAGCAATAAGCATATAAAGTTCATATCATGAACTCTCGGTAAAATACCACATGCTTTTAAAATCAGGTTTGAATAAAAACATCTCGTTTAAACCCAGTTCTAATAAAATCATTTAAAGATATTATTCAACAGTTTTAAAACAAAGGCTCAATGCAAGGTAAGCAAAAAATGATTAATTCATAAGCAGCCCCTCGGGCAAAACATCACTCATATACAATCCCTCGGGCAAACCTCACAGTCACTCGTATACAGCCCCTCGAGCATATCTCACAG
Source organism: Nicotiana otophora (assembly GCA_000715115.1). Taxonomy (NCBI): domain Eukaryota; kingdom Viridiplantae; phylum Streptophyta; class Magnoliopsida; order Solanales; family Solanaceae; genus Nicotiana; species Nicotiana otophora. The sequence goes on along the minus strand of AWOL01S0026558.1, from coordinate 28,538 downwards.
TCACTCGTAAATAGCCCCTCGGGCATACCTCACCATCACTCATACCTCCCAGTCACTCAGCACTTGGCACTCGCACTCAGTAGGTACCTACGCTCACTGGGGGCTTGTACAGACTCCAGAAGGGATCCTTCAGCCCAAGTGCTATATCAAGCCAAATCATGGCATAAATCAATCAGGCCCTCCGCCAATATCAAACATGCTGCGGTGTGCAGCCCGATCCCATAAATATCCTCACAAATCAAGCCCTCGGCCTTACTCAGTCATAAACCTCTCAAGCCAATCGGTCTCTCAGTAAAACATGGTATCCAGCCCAAAACAACATTTATATGCATCAAAACAGAGTAATGCAAACTGAGTTATGCAGTATACTAGTATAACCATGACTAAGTATAGATTTTCAATCGAAAACAGTGAGAGAATAGTAAGAAAAGGCCGCTAAGGGTCCAAACAGCACTGGCACAAGGCCCAAACATGGCATTCATCCTAATTTACAGAAACTCTTTCTAAAACACATAAGTATCATATAGTTTGAACAAAATATGCAACTTTACAGTTGCTACGGGATGGACCAAGTCACAATCCCCAACAGTGCACGCCCACACGCCTGTCACCTCGCATGTGCGTCACCTCAAAATAGTAAAATGATACGAAATTCGGGGTTTTATACCCTCGGGACTAGATTTACAATCGTTACTTACCTCAAATCAGTCAAATCTCTACCCCACAATGCTCTTGCCTCTCGACTCGGCTTCCAAATGCTCCGAATCTATTCACAATCAGTACAATACCATCAATATACGTTAATGGAATGAATTCCACAAGAAAAACTACCAATTTAGACCAAAAACCCAAATCGGGTAAAAGTCACAAATTAGGAACACATATTCACTCACGAGTCCAACCATACTAGTTTCACTCAAATCCGACTTCGAATCGACATTCAAATTCCAAAAATTCATTAAATGAAGTTTTTAAAATTTTCCCTAAATTTCCACCTCAAAGTACTAATTAGATGCTGAAATAATTGATATATTCGTGTATATTAACCAAATTCGAGTTAGAACCACTTACCCCGATGAATATCTCGAAAACCCCACGAACTATCGCCACAAACCGAGCTCCCTAGGTCCAAAAATTGAAATAATTCCCTAAACCTTGTTTATATAGTGCACCTCTGATCTCCCACTTCGCGGTCCGCGAAATTCCAAGCGCGGCCGCGCCCCAAGTCCTGCGGTCGCGAAAACATGGTGCGGCCGCACTATTAGTGGTTGCACTGCCAGGCTTTAGTATTTTGGCCATACCTTTATCCATAGATATCCAAATTATGACTTCACTATTTTTCTGGAAACTAGACACGAAGGGCTACAACTTTAATTTTTGAAGCATCTCAAAATTCCTTGTATATCAAAAGATATAGGCTTCCGAAGTCGGACTAGCGGATCTGCAGAACGTTTCCCCAGAGTGCAGCCGCGGCAGAATTATGCGGTCCGCGAAATTCCAAGCGCGGACGCGAAATTCTGCTGAGGTCCGCGAAATTCCAAGCGCGGACGCGAAATTCTGCTGAGGTCCGCGAAATCCAAAGCACCAGAACCATACCTGAGTTCCGGAAATGCCCGGACTCGCTCAAACCTCACCCCGAAACACACCCGAGGCCCCCGGGACCTCAACCAAACATACCAACCAATCCTAAAACACCATACAAACTTAGTCGAACCTTCGAATCTCTCAAAACAACATCAAAACACCAAATTACCCTTGGATTCAAGCCTAAGAACTTCTAAACTTCTGAATTCCACAACTGATGCCGAAACCTATCAAACCACGTCCAAATAACCTCAAATTTTGCACACACATAAAAAATGACACTACGAACCTACTCCAACTTCCGAAAATCCATTCCGACTTTGATGTGAAATTTTCCACTGCCGACCGAAAATCACCAAATTTCCAATTTCGCCAATTCAAGCCTAATTCTACCACGGACCTCTAAATTACATTCCAGATGCGCTCCTAAGTCCAAATCACCTAACGAAGCTAATGAACCATCATAATTCCAATCCGAGGTCAAATGCTAATAAGTCAAACTTGGTCAACTCTCCCAATTTAAAGCTTCAACAATGAAATTCATTCTTCCAATTCGATTACGAAATACCTGCAAACCAAAACCGATTATTTACATATGTCAAAGTATATCATACCGAGCTGCTCATGCCCTCAAGCAACCAAGCGAAGTGCAAGTGTTCAAAACGACCGGTTGGGTCGTTACAACTTCAATATTGACAGGAGTTGCAAAGTGTGCCCATTTTGTCGAGGATGTATGTACAAATGTTGCATTTGTTTGGTGGACCACTTGTATTTCTGTACATATTCTGGTTTAACCATATTCGTGAAATACAACTATATACCAATAAGGTATATAAATATATCATTTGGGTATCACATTGTATTTTAGTACCTTTTTGTTATACTTCAATATTGACATGAGTTGCGAAGTGTGCCCATTTTGTTGAGGATGTATGTACAGATGTTGCATTTCTTTGGTGGACCACTTGTATTTCTGCACATATTTTGGTTTAACCATATTAGTGCAATACAACTATATACCAATAAGGTATATAAATATATCATTTGGGTATCACATTGTATTTTAGTACCTTTTTGTTATACTTCAATATTGACATGAGTTGCGAAGTGTGCCCATTTTGTTGAGGATGTATGTACAGATGTTGCATTTCTTTGGTGGACCACTTGTATTTCTGCACATATTTTGGTTTAACCATATTAGTGCAATACAACTATATACCAATAAGGTATACAAATATACCATTCGGTTATCATATTGTATATGAGTACCTTTTTTTATACTTCAATATTGATGTAAGTTGCAAAGTGTGCCCATTTTATTAAGGAAATAATTACAAATGTTGCATTCTTTGGGTACACCACTTGTATTTTTACACATATTTTGGTTTAACCATATTAGTGCAATACAACTATATACTAATAAGGTATACAAATATACCATTTGGGTATCACATTATATTTGAATACCTTTTTTCCCTGCAGTAACTGCATGTAAATGGCTTCCAATTTGATATACTTCAATACTGACATGACCTGCAAAGCATATCCATTTTGTTAACGATGTATGCACAGATGTTGCCTTTGGGGCACCATTTACATTTCTGCACATATTTTGATACCAATAAGGTATACAGATATACCACTTGGGTATCACATTTTATTTTAGCGCCTTTTTTCCTGCAGCAACTAGATGTAAATGCATCCCACTTTTATATACTAAAATAGTAAATAAACAGATTATTTTTGAAAACACAAGTAGCCATATAAAAGTTTTACCAAAAAGTAATTTGGCAAAGAATCACCATACCAAATATATGTCTAGTGCAAGACATGCATTTTATTTCTTTGCAATTCAAATGATATGATTCTACGATATATGAGTTCTATAAAAATATTGAAGCATTATATCAATCTCGCTTTGGAATATTTTGGCACGTTCTCCGGTTGTGTCCTTTTTTCCTGCATAGTGCACATGCAACTGTATTTTCTTCCCAACCTCATATGCCTCTCTTCTTTTTAGGTATTTCTGGTTTGATTTTTTCTTTTGGTGGCAGTACCACCTACGAAGAAACATGTTTTGAAATTTGCCACGTCATTTCATCCATCAGAGGGTTTACGAGTATCTCATATGTTTTCAGCAAGTAGTCTATGTTGTAGTAATCCCAGTAATACTTATATGAATCCATATGAAATTTTTGTATAACTGCCATTGCATGTGGCCATGGAATATCGTCTAGTTGAAACCTTCCACAAGTGCAGTTTATTTTATTCATGTAGGCGCACCACATTTCTTGTTTGGCCATCAATTACTAAACGTAAGAATTAAGTTGATGTCAATACCTAATATAATTTTAATTAAAAAAAGTCATTAGATGTATGAAGTAATAGTATTTTTTAATAACAATATGCAGTTGTTTAGTGAAATCTCTAAAGTACATAAGTAAAACTATAGTACATGTAGTGTTTTTATGATTCTAAAAATGCATATCGTCATCGTCTGTGATAAGATAGTATTATCTGCCAATATATTTTCATACTTTACACCGATCTTCATAAATGATTCCATGGCATCCTTCTGATTGGTGTAATTCTATTTCTGAATCAAAGTCGTCATAATGTCAAGCAAATTCACAACTAGGAGGTCTCTTGCGTGCTTGTTTGCTGCATTTACTGATTCTGCAATATTCGATGTCATGGTCATGGTTCTATTTTCCGTGGAATGTGTCCGAGACCATTTATCATATCCAATATCCATCAGGTATGTTTTCACTCTACTATCAATAGCTTCTAACCCTGTCATATACCTGTTGAATTCTTCAACAGTGTATGCTCTTGCTAACGCAAAGTATACTTCTTTGATTTATTTTCGGCTCTTCCTAAAGTTTATCTTTATGTTGTTCCACATATAGAACATACATACACAATGAGGGACTTCAGGATAAACAATTGAAATTTCTCTCCATATACCATCATGCATGTCTGATAGAATGCACATTCCCTCTCTTTGTCCATAGGTTTCTTTGAACTGCACAAAGAGCTACTCCCGCGATGCATCGTTTTCCGAATCAACAATTGCATATGCAAGGGGTAGAATTTGTCCTGTAAAACCAAAGGAAAAATATTAGATACAACACACTATATTAATATATCAACTTATATAGTAGTATAGTCATAGGCAGGTGCAGGTATGTAGCAAAATAATTATATACTCTGTTGTTATACTTGTATACCATATTTGTATCATATGATATTTGAATATCTTTTTTGTTTCTTTAACTGAATGTAATTGTATTACATTTTTAAAATAGTAAAGTACATCAATTATTCAATATTGATTCTGAGACAACTTTTTTTCTTACCCTCTGCGTCTTGCATGGAAGTCGTAAGTATGGTCCCTCTATATGTTGACTTAAAAAACTTCCATCAACTACAATTGTTGGCCTATAATAGATCCAGCCTCTAATCGATGCATATATAGATACGAATGCATACAATAAGCTCCCATATACTTCAGTGTGTAATTGTGTCATTGATCCTGAGATAGCGTACTCTAACATGTAAAGATATGTTGGTGTTTTCTTGTATCACTCACTTGGTGTTCGTGTCAACAATTGCATTGGTTTTTCTTTTGATCTCCATGCTTTCATGTAGCTTAAGTCCATACCATATGCTTTTTGGATGTCTCTCTGGATATCTTATGGTGTATATATAGTTTTCGGGTCAACAAGTTTATCTTGTACCACAACTGTAACTAAGGGTGGCAAGTGGGCCGGTTCCCGGCCTAAACAGGCTAAGTGGTCCGGTCCAAACGGTCCCGGGCCGGTCCCAAACGGTTCCGGGCTAAACGGTCTTTTTGCAGGGACCGACCTAGGACAGGGACCGTTTGGTCCCGGTCTAAACGGTCCCGGCCCGCGGGCTAAATTGGCTAAGTGGACCCAACGGATTTTAAAAAAATATTAAGTAGAAATTAGAGACAAAAGAATGTTAAAAATAATATCTAAGTCTAAAGACAAAAATATTGTAAAGATATATCCCTTGTAATTTTATTATAGCATTAAAAAATATGAAACTATCTTTCTTAGTCTTCATCCCCCTATGGAATGAGCATAACAAGGTGCTAATACCACCATTGAGAAGAAAAACAAACTAATCAAGATGTGTCAAAATATATAAGTTACATAATACATACTAATTTTTGTTCATAAAAGTTACATGGTATCTCTTACAAACTTCATAAATCTATCAAGGTCCGGAGAAATTTCCGTTGGTGGTGGCGGAAAAGTAGCTTGGTCATCGCCACTTTCGGGCGAAGCAACATCCTCCGCAAGTTCAGCTAGCATTTCTTCGTAAGCTTCGTCTTCATCTGGTTGTGATTCAGCAAGTCCAAAATTTCTTCTTTCCGACCGGATCCAATCTCTGAAAAGTACTGATTTTTCCAA
>AWOL01S0026558.1:1176-17111 GCA_000715115.1 Nicotiana otophora | reverse complement strand
CCCCCCCCCCTCCCCCCGAGATCCAAAATATTTTAAAACTAACTTCGTGTCACAAGTGTTACACTTAGCCTTTTTTTTATTAAATTAGTTGAGTAAAAAATGGCCAAACGGGAGATATTTCCGTCCGTTTGCTAGGTTGTCTAGAAAAAATAGGGGTAGTAACAGGAGTATCAAATGGGGCATCATTTGGCTTAGCAGGGTTATCGCTAGTTGGGTTAACATCAGGAGGCACGACTAGTTGGTGTATCATCATCCGGTTGAGTTTCATCAAAATCTATTTCCTCGTCTTCATTTTCATCAATAGTTGGATTAGAATAAAGAGCATTCATTAATTCATGGTCTAATTGTTCACCAACTCTAATATTATGGCAAAATTGACTTTCAGTAAATTGTAATAAACTATTATCACTATCAAGAATAGCAGGTATAGGACGGATATAGAGTTTGATTCGGAGAGCCCGGGGCAGTGGAGGAGGAACAGATCGAGCACTAGATTCGTCACTCTTAGATTTTCCCTTATTTTTACCAAAATGTTTTTTTAAGGAAGGCATCTTAATTAATAAAGTAATAGAAAATAAATAAAATAAACAAAATTATAATATTAAAACTTAAGAGTTGGAACGAGTTTACCGAATTGACGAACAACTTGTTAAAAATTGATTATCGTTGAAGACTTCAATTCACCAACTTCACAAATTGTAACAATAAAGTAAGCAATAGTAGCAATTATAGAAGAAAATTAGAGAGAGATTATGATAGATTGATGATTTTGTAAGAAAAAATGAAACAATGAGGGGGTATTTATAGTTGAAAATAGGGAAAAAGTATAATTATAAAAAGTTTGGAATTAAAACAAAGGGGGGGAGGGAGGGGGGTTAAATGGCTATTTTTGACAGCCCAAAGGCTATATTTTAAAAAATAGCCGTTGGGACCGTTTGGCCCGCTAAGGGACCGGTCCGGTCCCTGACGGGCGAAATGATCTCGGGCCTGGCGGGCCCAAATCATAGGACCGGCCCAGGCCTACTAAAATCGGGTCAAACGGTTCTGGCCCGTTTAGCCTGTTTGGCCCGTTTGGCCCGCGGTCCCGGGCCTGGACCTACCCACTTGCCACCCTTAGCTGCAACAAAAACTGAGCCAGCTTGCTTTTGTGAACAAAATCTATTATCATTTAAACAATTGTGGACAGAATTGAAATCTATCACTTTGAAAAGATTTGATGCTCGTAAGCTTGATGCTTTAAGTCTCCAAGTGCACCTTTCATCCACGCAATCAAGGGTATACCTGTTTATAATACAAATATAGTTATGTATCATGTTTTACTGTTAACAAACACACACAAACTTGTACAATTCTATACTCACATAGTATACTCATATAGCATACTTATATACTATATCAGTATCTTCTTTTACTGATAACAAACACAGATAAACCAGAAAAATTTTATACTCACGTAGTATACTGATTTAGCATACATATATACTATATCTGTATTATGTTTTACTAATAAAAACTACATACGCAAATCAGTACAATTTTACCCTCACATAGTATACTGATATAACATACTTATATACTATATCAGTATCATCCTTTACTGATAAAAACCATAGACAAATCAGTCCAATTCTACACGTACATAGTATACTGATTTAGCATACATATATACTATATCGGTATCATATTTTACTGATAAATAATACACACATAAATCAGTACAATTCTATACCCACATAGTATACTCACATACCATACTTATATACTATATCAGTATCATCCTTTACTGATAAAAAATATAGACAAACCAGTACAATTCTATACTCACATAGTATACTGATTTAGCATACATATATACTATATCGTTATCATATTTTACTGATAACAATACACACACACAAACCAGTACAATTCTATACTCATATAGTATACTCATATAGAATCCCGATATACTATATAGGTATCACATAGTCTTTTATTACTTGAAAGAATGCAGACGAATCTTCTTGGGCATGATTTATTAACCCGATATTGACATTTTTCTCTAACGGCGTATTATTTCATAACGAGAGCCAACAAGTTCTTGTTTTTGTAAATTTTCCCTTTTTAACTTTTTGATGAAATTGATCAGTTATGATGTTTGCATCATCAAGTTCTATATCGGTGTCATCTCTTTCTTGCACATCAAAAGTACTAATCAAAACACTACTTTCAAATTGTGCAATTTTTGATGAAATTGTAGCAACGTCGAAACTGGAGGTGCTTGCAGCTATAGTATTTTTTGGAAATGACACATATAGTGGGAGTGTTGTCATCCCTACACTTGATTTTTTCAATTTCACGTAAACACTAACACTCATATCGCTGCAAATTGTAATTGGTGGATATCCTTGATCAATATCATACTAAATAACTATTGTGTTACTTCCCTTTTGAAGTTGCTTTGCAATCTCTCTTAGAAGTTGTTCAAACTTCCAACAGGTCTTTATTAGAATTGCATCAACATGAAAGTTTATGAAATTATGGTTATCATCCCATTCTCCACTATGCTGCAGCAAAATTGGTATACTTTTCATGATTATACAAATCTGAAGTTATATCTACTTTTATATACAAAATCGATTCTCGACAGTTGCAAATTTCAATAGTGTTGACGTTAAATACTGAATTTCAACAGAATATTTTTCGAACTCAAATCAGCTGTTATGAATCAAACCTCCAGATCTCCAGATCTTCAAACTAAGAACAGAATTTTCAGTTAAAAATTCATAAGTTTGAGCGTTAAACTTCTATAATCTGCGAAATCAAAATCGGAACAATACGATGCAAATTTAAGCATCAAAAGTTTCAGCATCTTCGAAAGTCAGCTGCTATGATTCTAACAGATTGATACTTCTACAAAATTTAAGGAGAAAATGTCGAATTTGAAAGAGAAATCAACATCTTCGCTCTGTTTTCCAGGCTTGCAATCTTCAACAACGATTCTGTGATGCTGGTGGAAATCTCAATTTTTGTGCGCTAATCTTTGTGAAATTCTTTCAAATTTGAGCAGCTTTTCCATTTTTATAGGTAGGGTATTAGCGTGGTAGTTAATTTGAGATACTCTGTTTGTTTATTAAATGAGTAGGGGATTGTAATTATTTAATAAGTATAATTCTTTTATGGATAGAGCAATGTAAGTATTTTTTCTTTTATAGGTACTTCTGTCTTTTCCCCGCAAAGGACTAGCGACATAGGGTATATCCTTATGAGGAGTCCAGAGCCAAAATGTGGTTCTTTTGGATTCAAAGAACAAAAATATGTGAAAAATATACATACTGACCAAAATAAATATAAAGACGCTATACCTCAAATAATTCACCCCCCGGACTAGTTTTTGCCTTATATAAGGACGTTAAGGATTTTGTAAAAATCCATTCAGAAATACTATCAAGTGGTGTGAATATTTTGTTTGTTAAGTTATTTTGTATTTTGTCATAATGTTTGAAGAGAGAAGAATTAGGGTTTTATTATATTGCGAGGGTGAGGTAGTGGTGGCGAATAACTCAGTAAGCTATAGTTTATCTCCACAGTCTCATGTTATATTGCCACTTACAATGGAATACGATACATTGGTATCGTTGTTATGTAAAAATATGAGTGTGAGCAAACGTTCGGTAAATCTTAAAATAACCGGAAGAAATTCATTTTCTGTGACTCCGCAAGGGGTTGCTTGTTATGCTGAGTTTAACATCGAAGACGATGAAACTATGAGATATTTTTTGAGGACTCCGGATGAATATCGGGAATTTATTATCATAAAAATATTGGAAATGTACGTCAAGGCTGAAGACGTTTGCAATAATATGGTTATGCAAAGTAGGGAAATCCCTCAATCAACGGGTGGTTATTTTGGAGCAGTTTTAGCCGAACAGGTTCCGGCTGAAAGAGTTTGGCCGGATCTAAATTATCTCCACGGACGAATGAGGAGCGAGGAAATAATTTCTCCCCTAGTATACATAATCCACAAGCAGAGTGGTAAACTTTAATTTTTCTTTGTGTTACGATGTATATTTTTGTGTATTGTATTTGTATTAACACTTATATATTCCACAGGGGGTATCGATCAGATATGAATTTTACAAGTTATGAACCAACTGTCAGTTGGAATATGCCGAGTTTTGGTATGTTGGATCATGGTGGTCCATCCGGGAGTCAGCATCAACAAGATAATGTGCATCATGGGATATCAACACATTATGATTTGTAAGTGAATATATAAAGTTATATGTATTATTTGGACCAATTTGAGTAACTCATTATTTCTTTGGTTGTGCAGTGAAAGCGAGCAATTTGATGGTTCTGTCCTTACTCAATTGCCCGAAGACGACGTATTTAATCGGGATCTGGCAGATGCACAGAGTCAGGAAGAGAATAGTGATTATGAAAATAATGCCGATGAGTCTGGAGATGACACACCCTTCCCTGACGAGGGTGATTGTGAGGAGGAAGAGAATGTCGAACCTGATTTGACGAGGGAACATGCTCCACCTCCTGTTAGATCAAGAGTATACGAGTCCCACGTGCCGTTTCATTCCAGGAATATTCCTTACCTTGATCATTTGCCAAGTATGTAGGATGTGGATGCCCTCACAAGGAATATTGACAAAACTCGGACATCAATGTGGCATGAATCTAGATCAACGGTGTTGTCAAAGGGCATGCTTTGTCCTGATAGGGCGCGCCTAATCTGGGCGGTGAAAATGTACAGCATAAAAGAGTGTCATGAGATGATAGTATGGGAGTCATCTTCGGATGTATACAATTTTGTTTGTCGTAGTTGGTTTACGGGTTGTAATTGGATGTTGCGTGTGAGGAAGAAGAAAACAAATATGTGGGTTGTAGGTAAATACATTGGCACCCACAGTTGTGAAATGGATGCATTAAGCGGGAATCACTTAAACTTGGATGTTGACTTGATTCTCTTGTCTTGATTCCACACATTGCAGCCTCCATATTGTACAAGATCAAAGAGTGTATTACATCTGTCCACCTAGAATATAGGTGTACCATTACCAAAAGAAAGGCATTTCTCTGGCGCAAATGTGCGTTTGAAATCGTTTACGGTGACTGGGATAAGTCATTCGCATCTCTACCCAGGTACATGGCCGCATTGCAATACATTAACCCCAAGACTGTTGTTGAGTGGAAGCTTGAGTGGAATCCGAGAATAACAGAATATATATTCAGATACGTGTTCTGGGCCTTCAAACTAGCAATTGATGATTTTGTGCATTGCCGGCCGGTAATATCCATAGAAAACACTCATGTCTCTAGAAAGTATGATATTAAGCTGTTGATCGTCGTTTTAGTAGATGCTAATTGACAAATATTTCCCCTAAATTTTTCTATTTGTGCCAATGAAAGCCAAGAGACGTGGACACTATTTTTGAACCACTTGAAGGAGCACGTTGTCAAACAACGTTCAGGTATTTGTCTAATATATGATTGGCATGGCGGTATTTTAAGTTTTGTACAGCATTTGCCTGAATGGAAAGAACTGTATGCATACCACCGTTACTGTGTGAGGCACCTAAAGCCCAACTTCTAGAAGGCACATGTCAATGAGTATTTGCATGATTTAATGTGGATGGCTACAATTGATCACCAGGAATGCAAATTCAAGAGGCGCATGGAATCGATCAGGCAGGAAGACAAAGGAGCCTATCATTGGTTGATATGACATGAGCTTGACAAGTGGACATTGCACGTTGATGGTGGCAGACGATGGGGAACCCTGACTACAAATGTGTCAGAGTCTTTCAACGGGTTATTGAAGTCTGCACGTGGATTGCATGTCACTGCCATTGTGCGGATGTCATTCAAACAGATGGCAGAGAGGTTTGTTGAAAGGCATAGAGCTGAATAAGAATTGATGGAGAGTGGTGTTGAATTTATTCCAATACCAATGAAAAGATTTGAGAAATACAGGAGGCGAGCACATTGGCATTCATTTTTACAGTATTGCAACAAGCGAAATATTTTTGAACTTCGCACCGCTATCCGGGGGAATAATACACACACCATATATGAAGCCAGTGGGCTGTGTTCTTGTGGGAAATGGTCCATATACCGCATGTCATGCTCACATGCCATGAAGTTCTTTCAACATACAGGTTTCGCGGCAACCCAGTACGTTGATAAGCAATATAGTGTTGTTGCATACTTAAACACCTATAGTGGGTAGTTGCAGCTAGTGGGTGATGAGAATCATTAGCCACCGGAACCATTTAAAATGGTGTGCAACAAGGAGTATTTGTGTAAGATACAAATGCAAAAAAGAATGCGTATACGGAACCAAATAGATGTTGGTGATACCATTTATGCACGTAAATGTGGCATATGCTCGCAAACAAGACACGACCATCGTAAATGTCCTTCAGCTGGTTTGGGTGTCGGTGGTAATCCTGCTCCTGGTGGAAGTTCATCTAATATGCCCAACAATCAAGGAAACACATAGTATTTGTTTTTTGTTATGTGGTTGTAATAAGTGTATGTACTTGTTTATCTTGCAGAATGTATGAAATAAAATTATTTTTTCATTGCTGATAAATCTTTTTGATATTTAACATTAATACTTCAGTACAACAATCTAACATAAACCCATTTTTAAAAAGAACAACCTTCAAAACAATCTTTTTGATATTTAACATTAATACACGTAGAGGCATTATTTTAATGGATGTTGTAATGTTTATTCAAAAGGTCTTTGAAGTACATATGACTTGGTTCAGTTTAAGAATCTTTCTCATTGTACCGTAAAGAATTATTAGCACGCGAAGCATAGCACAGTTACATAGCACGTTATGTGTATTGTCTTGTCAACCTGATAAAGTTGTCGTTCTGGAAAAGTTGTCTTCTATAAAAGCACTATTATACCGTAAAGAATCATTAGCACACGAAGCATAGCGCGGTTACATACCACGTATGTGTATTGTCTTGTCAACCTGAAAAAGTTGCCGTTCTGAAAAAGTTATCTTCTGGAAAAGCATTATTATACCGTAAAGAATCATTAGCACGCGAAGCATAGCGCGATTACATACATGTTATGTCTCTTTTTCTTGCCTATAAATGACTAGCTCATTTTATTATTATTTTCATATTTCTTGCATTAAAAAATGTCCGGACGTAATGACCAACCAAGGTGCTATTTTGGCAAACGTGCGATTATGAAGGCATGTTGGTTCGGTGGTAATATTGGGCGTAGATACTGGATGTGTCTATACAGGTTTGGAGGCAATGACAGAAATTATTGTATGTTTAAGGAATGGTATGATGAACCCATTAACGATTAATACTACAAATCCATTTTGCAGTATGTTTGGAATATGAACGTTGAATACCAACACCAGATCTATGAAATGCAACAAGAATTTGCGGCAGTGCAGGAGAAACTAAAAGAGGAGGAAGAAGAAAAAAATAAAATAGAAGAGAAATTTAAGTGGTTGGAGAAGAGGGTAATTGGCAGTAGTGACTAAACAAACATATGTATATGTTGAGTGAGGTATTTTATCTTTATATTTTCCATGTCATGTATTTTTATTAGTTGTATCGAATTTAAATTATGTTAAGTTGCTATGTTTGTTTTGCCCAGTTTTAGCATTAAAATAACAAAGAAACTGAGAAATAATAACATAATGCGCATCTAATGCTAAACCATAGATAAAGTTGCTATTATTTACTGATTGTCATATATACATAAAATAAATAAAAAATAATGTGTCACACAACCTTTATTCTTTAAAGCAGCCGCTGGCCTTAGGCGCATTCCATCCTGCCCGGCTACACTATCAGGATCATCCTCATCACGTCGCCTCTTTATCGAAGGATGCGCTGCATCATGATCGTCAGTAAGGCTGGCAGGCTTGGTATAAGGGGTCGTCGATCCAGCAGTAACCTACAAAATAATGAGATAGTTTAGTATATGAAATATATATTAGTAATGTACGTGTTAGCTAAAAAAATTAAAATGTCTTACCATGGTCTCAGCGGTCTCCTCAATATAATAATCCGTCTCAGGTCAGTCCGTGACGGGCGAGGAAGATGGCTTCAAAAACAAAATAGGCTTTAGATATTTATGCCTAATCAATGATACAAACACAAGTATAAATAATAGTAATACAAACTAACCAAATCCTGTGAAAGATCCTCAGCATCCCTCAATGATGAGCCATAACTCAGTCGACGCCAACTATCCATATCTCATAGCGGACGAACAACAACAACAGTCGATGCCTTTGGAGGGTCAGGAAAATATGCATCCAAGCTAAGTGAGGTAAAGGCCGTATCCTGCTATCAACAATGGGGCTGACATGGTCACCTACAAAGTCCATGGAGTAAGCCCCAAGCCAAATGACGGGATATTACTAGGAGCTGACTGTGACTTAGGGTGGTCACCCGGTTGATCAACTCGAACATCCTCAACAGGTGCCTCAATACCCCCTTGCTGGGTACCACCTCCTCGCCGACCCCCGCGACCCCGTGGGACACCCCTATCTCGTGGGACAACCCTACCTCGTAGGACACCCCTATCTTGTGGGACAACCCTACCTCGTGGGACACCCCTGCCACGTCGACCACGTTCAGGATGCACTGTTGGCCAACGATGGTACTTCTCTGGCACCATATAATCAGCTTCGTTTCCTAAGCGCTCATCATCCCGGGCTAGCTGCAATGTCCGGGCAGCTAAATCTATAACCTGTCGACCATAGTCATGCAAAGCGGTCGCTCCCTCGCTAGTATGCTGCTGCATCTGCAGTCCCAGCTGGTGGAACATATGTGGACCAATAACCTATACAACATGTGAAATATTAATTGTGAAACGGTAATGTTAACATTATAACTAAGTATACCAAATAAAATACCAGCGTCTCATGCCTCCCGGCATATGGAACGAACCGACCGCCAGCTCGATGAACAGGATTCCCGATGAAAAGTCAGTTAATGCTGCGGTACCATCCCATATATGCATGCTCACCATCCATAAGATTGGGTGGAGGGGGTGGCGGAATCAGGTCACGCTACTGGTCCCAAGTCTCGATCTGCAACTCTAGCCATGCCTCACATGCCTGGTCAACTCTTGAACGATCATCCCACTCGTAATGTGTCATAATCCAAGCGGGCGGTGGAGGTACAAGCTACGGTCAACCAAACTGGAAAAGGACTCGCTTGGTGGCATGATGCTAGACAATATCGAGACACATCAACGGGACGGACGAACTCCAGATAAGTCACCCGATCGAGCAATAATCGAGCAAACTAGCGATTAGCTCGTCACTGTATGGCCTCCAAATGAACTATTACGTAAAAACAGGAACCGTGAGTATACGCAATGCATATAAATCCAGGCCAAGTATACTTAAGTATAGAACTACCTGCGCGTCCTCCATCAAATCCAACAAATCCCTGCAATAAGGGAGATTATGTCGAGCCTCGTACTCGCGTCTGTATCCACGCCTATCAACCCACCTCCTAGCCAAAGGAAGAAATGGTGGAGGTGGTGAATGCTGAGCAATGGGTGGTAGAGGTGGCTGAAACTGCAGGAACCGCTCCCAGGCCCAAACCTAAGATACAATTTGGAAGTAAAATTTAAGGTATATTTTTATGATATATGTTATAATGAAGAGAGTATTTGACTATGTTTTCACATGCAGCAGCAACATAAATCCTGTAACGTTTCGCTGGGTGCCCACGCATGCCTGACGCATCTACCTGTACAAGTAACCAAGAACAGTAGCACCACAGTTGTACTGTTGTAAATCATCTAGCCGCTCAAGATGATGAAGAAATCTCAAGCTGACTAGGTTTCTCGAAGTGTTCGGGAATAATACGCCTCCAAACATATGCAGCAACAGCAACCTCGTGTACCGGTTAATATGAAGATCCGGTGTATCATGAGTAATGTCATCATGCATGGCCTCTAAATGCAGTCGGTCGGGCGTCAACGCAAGAAGACTATCCCCAACCACTACACCCTCATCCTTTGGCAGGAAACCGGTGAGCCACAACGTCTTCGGGTACTGCACTCCTGTATAATCTCTCATGGCATGTGGCAAAGCAACAGGAAGTCCATCAAACGGCAGCCCATATTGAATCTCCACGTCCTGCAACGTGATAGTGGCCTCGCCAATGGGCAAATAAAATGTGTGCGTCTCTGGTCGCCACCGCTCTATCAAAGACGTGATCAACGACCAATCCAGCTACAACCGTACAATCTCAATGATCCTATAGAAACTCGTATCTTGCAGGCGTCTGACTATACGGGGACGGAGCTGGCGGGTCTTAAGAAAGTCCCACATATCGTCTATTCTCCTAGAACGTAAAGTCTGGGCCAATAACTTCCCCTCCCATACGTAGTAAGACCTATGCTCGGCCTATAGCAATAGGAGCTCTACGGAGGCAGGTCCAGGATGCAAAGGCGGAACCTCCATGACGACTACTGTAAATTGAAAAAAATTAATTACATTATTTTTCTTTTCCATTGCTTAAATATATTGCAATACCTTCCATATTACATTTTATTCGATAATTTTACTATATTGTTAATTAGGTTGATACATTTTCAGTATTATAATTTTATATTTTATATGTTAGTTTTATTATTTTATATGTTAATTTTATTATTTTATATGTTTGTTAGTTATTCACCTATTTTTTACTATACATGATTTAATTATTAAATATTCACATTTTGGTTTTCGACACAATATTTAAGGTCTAGTAGCACCAATGTATCCTGAATTCTTATGTTCATGATGCGATATATTTTTCAATTTTTCACTCAACAGGTCTGTTATTTATATGCTAGTTTATTATTGTATATGTTAGTTTTATTATTGTATATGTTAGTTTTATTGCTTAATATGTTGATTTTATTATTTTATATGTTTGTTTGTTTGTTACTGACATATTCTTTACTATAATAAAATTAAATAATTAATTTTCATAACTATACAAGATTTAATTATTAAATATTCACATTTTGGTGCCGGACACAATATTTGAGGCCCAGTAGCACCAAGGTATCCTGAATTCTTATGTTCTTACGTTTGTTGACTATAATTGGAGATAGTGTGAGTTTGAACTATAAGCATTTTGACGTATATTTGGGAATAAGAGATACTTAAATGATTAATTTCTATAACTACAAGAATACTACGCTAAAGGGAACTACGTTTTACTACGCTACAAGGTCACTACATTACAAATATGAGCACTACATTAGGCCACAAGATACCAATACAGGGAACTAAAGTAACAATTTATCTAGTTTACTAGTCTTTTAGCAAATAAATAATCTAAACCGGATAAAAATAACAAATCAATTTAATCACAAAACAATCACGAAAATACATATACCACAGTAAAAAGTAACCAATTAACATTCTTTTTAACAAATAATAACAATTTCTCTATTTTACGAATATTTTTAGCACACTAAAACTATAGTCCTGATAAAAAATAACAAATTAGTTAAATCGCAAAACAATCACAAAATAACATAGAGCACATAAAAAATAACTAATATGCATTTTTATACAAGTTTTAACAAAAACTAAGTTGGAATACCTCGATTTAAGGTTTTTAGAAAGTCTAAGATTTTATGATTTGGAGTCGAAACAAGCAACAATATCTGAGATAACGCCTTAGCTAGCACGTGTGACCGAGAATCTTTTCTTTTTGTGGGAGGGGTGGGTTCCACTCACGTTGTTTTATTAAAAATGGAGAGGGGGCCGCTGGATTAAGGGGGGGGGGGGAGAGATATGATGATTCTGTTTTGGAGGAAGGAAGAAGACAATCTATATTATATATATAGATATATAACGTCTTAACAAAAGACGTTATAGTTTCCTGCTTTTCTTAATTCAAATATAGCATCTTTTTAAAAGACGTTATACTTAACTGGCCAAACGACCGTTAAGGTATATTTGATCACTATGTAGTTTTTTTACATATTTTTGTTTTTTGAGTTCAAAAGAACCACATTTTGGTTCCGGACTCTCCTCATTGTGAGGTTAATATAAATAGTAGAGCTTTAGATTAAGTAGGTGTCTGAGCTGTACGAGTTGTCCTAATTTAGTTGCATTTTACATCTTTAGGATGTTTTTCCTTTAGTAAAAGTACGAGGAGTTGAGTTATAAGGAACTATTAGCAAATCGAAATCAAAATGGTATAGTACGTACACTACTACCAACTTGCGAAACATTCTAAGGAAAAAAAAAAGAGATCTTTACACAAATAGTCGATTGGATCCACTATTTATTTTTCAGATAATATATAAAAAATTATAAATTACACACCAATGTTACATGATTATACAATTATTACACATGAATTTGTACATATATTATTATATTCGCCGGTATTTTTAATTTCAGTACCAACTTGCGAAATGTTCTAAAGAAACAAAATAGGGATTTTTACACAAATAGCTGATCGGATTCACTGTTTATGTTTTTCAAATAATATGTATAAATTACACATAAATTATACACAATTATACAAATATTATACATAAATTTACACATATATTGCAGTAACTTTTAATTTTAATTTAAGGAGTTGGGTGAGTGACTATTTAGGTTAAGCAGGAATAATGTTTCCAATATTTGACGTACGGCAGGAGTTCTTGTGATAGTGTAGTACTAAAGATTTTCCGTTCGAACAAAACTCAAGTGATCCAATCATTGTTTTCTTCAAAATATATCCATTTTAAGAATTGGAATTCTATTTATTGAAAAACATCACTTATGATTGACTACAATACAAAAAAATTAACTATCTGATAAACTTAAACACTCTCCTAATCCATATAAATAACTTTCTTGAAACCCTATAAATTCCCGCCATACCTACTCTCATATTTCATCTAAGAGTTAGTGGAAGCCCTAAAGTTTTTAGTTATTAACCATGGCAAAGAAAAGTCTCTCTTTTCTCATTTGCATTTTCCTAGTTCTCAACCTATGTTTTGCAACTGAAAATATAGCTACTGCGCAAAAATCTGATTCATCCACACAAGATAAAGAATTAGATTGGTTCCATCCATGATTTCATCCTCATCATCCATGGTTTCATCTACATCCACATCCATGGCCATTTGTTCATCCTCCAATGCCTGCTGGTGGTTTTCATCATGCATGGCTATTCCCTCATCCACCATTGCCTGCCCATGGCCATCCATGGAAGTTTCCTCATCCGTGGTTTCATCGCCATTCATGGCCATTCATGCATCCACCAGTTCCATCTCCACCTAAAGGAGACAAAGGAGAGAAGAATTAATTGAAGATATGAAGAGAAGTTGGTGTTGGATCAATAATTAATCTATCACATATTTTTCTTTAGGTTTTTACCTTTAGGATTTATGTCTTAGGTTATTAATTTGATAAAAATAAATAATAGTTTTAACTTCAAGGGTAGTTATTTAGTTTCTAAAGATTTTCCACGTAGCTTTTGTTGGTAGAAATGTTATTTAATTTGATTTCGCTTATCATGAAATAAAATTCGTTTTTTTATATGTATTATTGATTTTATGGTTTGTAGTTATTTTATGTTGATGGTTCTCCATTCCTGTAGTTCTCCACTTATCAATAACAGATTGATTTATTAGTTATCTATATTATATTAAAAGCATGAAGGTCTTTAGCGAAATGTCGTTCGTCTTTTTTACTCCTTTAAAATAGAGTTCATATTAGACAATATAGTCATTTTAACTATTTTCCTTTTATTTAAGGAAGTTCATTTAATTTTTACTATAATATTTAGAACTCTCAAATCAATTAAAATTTTGGTTATTAAATCTTTCCTTATTTAATTTGAATTATATAAAAGTTCCTAATATTTCGGAAATTAATTTACCCAAGACACATAAAGAAATCAAAAAACTTATAGTCATAAAATAACTTGAGCTGGCAGAAGGTTTTTGCATGTATTTTCTTGTTTAATTCTTCCTACTTTTTATTTTGATAATAACAACAACAACAACCCAGTAAAATCCCGCTAATGGGGTTTGGGGAGGGTAGTATGTATGCAAACCTTACCCCTACCCCGAAGGAGTAGAGAGGTTGTTTCCGATAGACTCTCGGCTCAAGAAAACAAAAAGACAAAAGGACAAAAGGAGACAATATTAGTATCACCACATCAATCATAGGAAAAATAGGAACACCATGAAATCCAAAAGAAAGATGCAAAGCAAAAGCGATAGCTAGTAAATAGGACCTGTACTGAAAAACGAAATAGTAAGACATAACATTGCCACTAGCTATCTTAGACAAAAACCCTACCTGGTTAGTCCCACAATAATAACTATTATTATTATTATTATTATTATTATTATTATTATTATTATTATTATTATTATTATTATTATTATTATTATAACAATAATAGTTATTATTATTATTATTAAAGTTATTATTATATTTAAAAATGACACTGATTAATAATTAGAATAAATTACTAATCGAATATTTAGGAACACAAAACAAAGAGAGAGAAAGAGGAAGAAAAGTGATATGATTCTATAAACACAAAGATTCAAAAGTGCAATATTAGATATTAACCGAAGAAAATATGTAACGACCCGGCAGGTCATTTTGAATATTATAACCCTGTTTCCCCATTTACTGCTCAAATTATGTCTTGCAATTGATTTATGACTATTCGGGTTAGTTGGTTCGGGTCCGGAAGGAATTCGAAATGAAATAAGACACTTAGTCTCATAATTGAAAATTTAAGTTAGAAAATAGATCGGATATGGACCTATGTGTAAACGACCTCGGATTTGAATTTTGATGCTTCCAATAGCTTTGTATGGTGATTTTGGGCTTAGGAGCGTGCTCGAAATATTATTTGGAGGTCCATAGTGGAATTAGGCTTAAAATGCCGAAAGTTAAATTTTTGGAAAGTTTGACCGGGGGTTGACTTTTTGATATCGGGGTCGAAATCCAATTCTAAAAATTGGAATACCTTCGTTATGTCATTTATGACTTGTGTACAAAATTTGAGGTCAATCGGACGTGATTTAATAGGTTCTGAAGTCGTTTGTAGAAATTGAAATTTTCAAAGTTCATTAGGCTTGAATCTATGTGTGATTCGTGTTTTAGTATTGTTGGATATGATTTGAAGGCTCGACTAAGTTCGTATGATGTTTTACGACTTGTTGGTACATTTGGTTGAGGTCCCGGGGGTCTCGGGTGAGTTTCGGATGGTTAACGGATCAAATTCGGACTTAAAAGAAATAGCTGAAGTTTCTGCCCTCTGCTGCAATCGCACCTGCAGAAATTCCATCGAACGTGCAAGCTCGCAGAAGCGAGCCTGAAAAATGCAGATGCACAAATGGACTGTGAGGCAGTGGTCGCAAATGCGAGGGAAATTTCGCACCTGCATGAGCGCATATGCGGAGGGACGCGCGCAAAAGCGGCTTGCGCAGGAGCGCAAATAGGCACGCAAATGCGGGCAAAGGTGCAGATGCAGGATTCTTTCCGCACATGCGGTTGGCACAGAAGCGGCCATGTTGCCTCAGGTGCGAAAACCTCTGGCAGTACAAAAACAGAGGGGTTCCGAGCTTTTGCCATTTTTGGCATTTCAAGCTCGGGTTGGGCGATTTTGAGCAAGGTTTTCACGGGAAAACTTGAGGTAAGTCCCTTGTGATCATTTCTACTCCATAATATTGAAGTATCATCAAATAATCCGACTAGATTATATGTTTTTGAGGTGTAAATCAGGGGTTTTGAACTTAGGGATTTGAAATAAGATTTGATGATTTGGAGATCGAATTAATGTCAGATTTTGGTAAAACTAGTATGGTTAGACTCGTGGTGGAATGAGCTTTCAGATTTTGTAACTTTTGTCGGGTTCCGAGACGTGGGTCCCACGGGCGATTTTTGAGCTAATTTTCGAAT
>AWOL01S0026557.1:17619-32221 GCA_000715115.1 Nicotiana otophora | reverse complement strand
GGGGGGGGGGGGGGGGGATTTTCTCCAGCTTCTCCCACAATCCTTTTGTTTCGTTCTATTAGAATTGCAGTATTAGAGCAAAAAAATGATTCTTATATGTTTCGATTCATTGCTTGAATATTTGGACGGCACGAGCCTTGGTTAGACTCAGTAATTATTCCGTCTTGGCACCTTCCATGTACTAGATAGTGTTACTAGTTTGTCTTGCTTTAACCTGTCCAAAATGAAAAGAAAGCTGCTCATTACCTGCCAAAAAATAGGTGTACTTGACCCTTTTGAAATTATCCAAACCCATCTAAGCCCTTACAGCTGCTCCTTTCTCAAACCTATAGGATTAAGGTTTAGGTACCAGAAAAATGCTAGACCTACTGAGGCAGAGCAGAGAATTGTTATATGCTGTGCTAGAAGGCCAACAGTGGTATACAGCTCAACCTCCTGTAAGGCACTGCCAGCAGAAAGAAGAAAACTTAATATTGCATGATGTTGGACAGCAAGTGCTCTCACTTTCATATTGGACCGCAAATGCTCTCACTTTCATATTCTCATATCTCATATTTAGCCTTCTCATGTCTTTTATTTTCTCCTTTGTCTCTGTTGTTCAGTTTTGCTTCTGGTTCCACCTCAATATAGCTGTTTTGTTTTTGTGTCTTCACAAAGACACTAAAATTTGGAAGAATATTTGAGTTTCCATTGATACTGGCTGTTAATTGTAGAACTCCATGGGGAGCTTAACCCCGTGTTATAGTGATACTTAGAAGGGCCTACCTGGGACCTGAAATGAAGACTGCTAGAAATATGAAGTATAATCAAACTTTTCATGTTCCTCTTACCAGATGAAACCCTCTCACTGGCCTCTTGGAATTGAACAGTCAAATAACCTTATGGATTATTACATTAGCATTTTTCAGCTGCTTGTCAATATTCCTATTATCCTTTTCAACCCTAATATGATGACACTAGGGTAGCCAAGATGACTTATTTTCTTGATTAACAGAGCTATCAGCACTTCAGGAGCTAGTAGCCAGTTAGAATACATGCCAACGTTCTACCTTCTCTATGCTGATATTTATACTATCTTCCATAGAGTTACAGATGCATGTTTAAAGAAAAGATCGAAGGATCAGCATTATTAGTTGAAGAACCAAGGTTCCATCCTTTAATTTATTAGTAGGCACCTCAAATACCTAAATTTGTACATGGACTGAATTACGCTCTGACCATCAGGTTGCCATCCTTAAGTAATGGATAGCGATGGTACACATTCTAAACTATACACAGCTGAGCAAATTTCGCTCTAAAGGTTTTACCTACTTCATGAAGAAATACAAAATCTGTGTCTTAGTTTCACCATTTTGACAAGTGTGACTATTTTTGCAGGGGCTATATTGAAGCAATCCGGGAAGTTGAGCAACAACTTCAGCACTCAAGCAGTGAATGGAAATTCGATGACATTGTTGTAGCTTGTGGCAGGTTTTGCACCTCCTCTGCTTAATTTTTATGATTTGGTATGCTATACATGGATTGTTACATTTAAAAATCGCCCATGTATGGAATCACTAAAAAACAACACTTGCTAAAACTATGGTTGAAAAGTTTGTCAAGGAGTCCGAAAATAAGTAGGGATATGCTATGAGCTTAGAGAATGACCGAGACTTGTATTCCTAGTAAGGATAGTATACTCAGTTGGCACATGACATGCCTTGACTGTAGTTATACACACACATACTTCCTCTCTTGTTTGGTATTTCTATTACTGAGTGGCTTTGATAGTTGTTCCTTGATGCATCAGTACGTGTCAGTATGTCTGGTATATGTTTAGAGTGTCTCTATGCTGCTTGGTATCTGTGGAGGATCTTAGCTTCTTGATCCTGGCATCATGACACCCTATGGGATGTTGTAGGGGGCTAATTACCTTCTGGGACTATGGTCTTTTTGTTTGTATACAAATTACAATTATCTTGTTTAAGGAGCTATTGAATTGTTAACAGATTCTCCGTGGACATTGGTTCCGCCCACTTTTGGGGTGAGGCTCAATTTTCCCCTGCCTCCTAATAACTTGTTTTCCTATCAAAGCGTATGATTTGAGAGTAGCTACCTCTGAAAACCAGATTGAATTCACTAACATTTGCTTTGCATCTCTACATGCATAATTGAGTCTCCCTGTGCCAGGTACTTTTAAAAGATCAAGAGATTCTCCATGGACATTGCCACCAGCTTTTTGGTGCCTTCCAGTAGACCTTTTATCTATTGATACATTTGATTTGAAAATGTTTATCATTGAGAACCTGATTGAACCTGTAGAAATTTTCCTTTCGCATTTCTAGGTGCCTCAGTTGTCCATCTGTAGTAGAATTTCTGGTTTATTTTTATATGTACTCTTCTTTTGGGAATGCTCGTACTCAATGAGTAACCTCAACTTCCTAAAAGTGATCTTTTGTTTTGTGTGGAGTTACATTATGGTGAAAGTCAATGATTTATCTTACAGTGTTCTAACATCACTGCCATGTCTCCATGGTTTTCAGTGGGGGTACAGTCGCTGGTTTGTCAATTGCATCCAAGCTCAGTGGCTTGAAAGCAAAAGTAAATTGCTTTTGTCTTTATTTTAAAATTCTCTCATCTTCAGACACAGCAAATGTCACTAATAAGTGGTTCGAGTTTGTAGGTTAATGCATTTTGTGTTTGTGACGATCCGGATTATTTTTATGAATATGTTCAAGGCCTACTTGATGGAATTAATGCAGGCGTCAGCTCACGTGATATTGTTAGCATTCAAAATGTAAGGACTTCATTGTTTTCTCCTTTCTTTAAGCACATCTGTTTTACATTCATCAATTTCATTGTGTAACTTCTTGAAATACTGATTTCATGATAAAACAATGTGATCTATTGATTGTAATTCATGGATATTTTGGTCTTTGTAACTGCAAGTGTTCTCTCTTCCCATGTTATACATTTTACATAGTTTATGACATTTAACATGGATTGCTATGCTCAAAATAAAGGACTTCTTTCTGAATATCCTTCATGGCCAAAAACTTTGATTGATAATTTTCCCTGCTAAATAATGCTGTCATCAAAATCTCATCATAAATCATTCATGTTCACAATCCATCTTGCTCAAGAGTAACTATGGAAATTCTGCATATGATGTATTAGTCTGGTTCTCTGAGGAACTCCATGGTATCAACAAGTCTTGTATCTACACTTTGGTTTTTTAACAGGCGAAAGGCCTTGGGTATGCTATGAGCACTGCTGACGAGCTTAAATTTGTGAAGCAAGTTGCTGAAGCCACAGGTGTTATTCTCGACCCTGTCTACAGGTATGGCCAAGTGTGCCTTCTCATTCTTTCTTTATGTTCATATGGCAAGTAAGAGTTCAACGGACTGTTTACACAATTCGCTTGTAGTCTGTAAAATGCATTGCACAAACATGTTTTCAACCTAAAAAACTGCCTATTCTTATGAATGCACCAAATTTTGCAAAGGTCGGAGAATAAATCTTTCGCTATGGAGCCCGTAATAGGGAAATCCTAGGTTATGTGGTAATGAAACATGGTTTATTGATATTGATTTTGTAAACTTATCTGTATTGAAGTCTGTTGTTGGCTTGCTATAGTGATTCTTTAAGAGGAGAAATGTATTAAGACTCGCTAGATGCCGAGTGTAACAGAAGGTCTTCGGCCTTTGTCTTTAAACAAGTAGTATACAACTGTTTTAAAGTTGAATTGAATCTTGCACTTGAATTATACGTAAATCGAGGAAGAGCAGTGAGACTGAGTGATACACAACTCAAAATTACTGATATTGATTCTTGATTGTCTATTTGTGAGGATACCTTGTTGACACATTCTTTTGATTGTTCATTGTTACAGTGGTAAAGCAGCTTATGGAATGATAAAAGACATGAGCGAGAATCCAACAAAGTGGGAGGGAAGAAAGATTCTCTTCATACATACAGGTGGCCTACTGGGTTTATATGACAAAGCTGATGAAATGGCCTCATTAATGGGCAAATGGCGTAAGATGGATATCAATGAATCTATCCCAAGACAAGACGGCATCGGCAAAATGTTCTAAAATATTGAAAGAGGATACCAAATTGTGTTGTCAACATGTACAGGATGAGCACCAGCATTTCTAGATTTTTTTAGTTGAATAAAAGAAAGTGCTTTGTGCCACTTGTACGAGTGGTTGAATTGTGAATATGATTTATCTCTTGAAAGCTTGAATAATTTGAGTGTAAATGGCAGATGTGAAAGTAGAGGGCCCATGACTAGAAATTTTGGCAGCTAAAAGATGTGGTTAACTATGTTATCTAGATTTTAAAGGACTTTGTCGCTGCTAGTCAATTCGAAAGGGGAATCCATGATGCCAAAGGACAGCTGAAAACGGAACCACTAATGCAAGGTGGTTGGGAGGTATTTGGTATTCGGGGAATTAGTCGAGGTATATTTAAGCTGACCAGATATCACAATTATAAAAAGAAAATAATAATAATAAAATACATTGTTTTATTTGGAAGTTAACATGAAACAATTAACAGGTTGATAGGGGATAAACAACTGAGAAATCATGCGATAGTCAAGAGATCGTGCTATTCAATTCGTTCTACATCAACGGAGATCTTTTATTTACTTGGGATCCATAATATGTAATGTATCGCCAACCTTCTAATTGAAACTAACTTGGTGAGGTTTAACTGGTGTAGATGTTGGAAAAATCAAGGAATACATTTAACAAAAACAACAAAACTCATAATGTCCAAGTTAACGTGAGGAATTTTGAAAATATTCGTTATAATTAATGTTTCTATTATCCAAATCACAGATTTTCTTTGGTTCGCAAGACAAGTGTCAGCTCCAGGACGAGAGTGTAGATACAGAAACAATAAAACCATCAAACTGTTCTCAATATCTGTAAGAGTCGTTTGTGGCACCATTTATTTCACCCTAAGTAAGATCACCGAAATCGTTATACAATTCAGATAAATCAGAAATGGTAATATAAAAATGGATATCGCAGTTGTTAACAATAGTTAGTAAGAAACCGAAGTTCAGTTTATTAATAGCATATACCAATGACGTGAAAAATATCACTAACAAGTCACTTACTATAAAGTAATTCCAAAATCATAATTATTACTAACAGATAACTTGGTAAATAATTTTTTTCTATTTTCATCAATTAATGAATCTAATATAACTGATCAAATTATGATGTGTCCATCCCATGCTATTGGAAGACAACTTCCATCGGCAAAGGCTGCACCGTCCAAATCCAAACTTGTCAAATAAAATATTTGTGTGGCAAGGAAAAATTAAAAAGGGAAGAAAGACAAGTTTGATTTATTATTTTTTGATGTCACCCATGACATCTTTGAGAGGTTCTTCACCTCTATAAATAAGAAAGTATTCCTTCATTTATTGGACACACCAAACAGAGAGAAAGAGAGTGATTTACAGAGTAAGAAGCAAAATACTCTGTTAGGAAAAATATAGAGAGTTTGAGCGTTATTTGTAGTGAGGTGGAAAATCAAAAGAGGGTTATTTCTTTTGACTGTGTAGTGGTATTGGAAGGTTTTAATCGGTACCACAAATTGTAAAATCCTTGCTATAGTGAAATCAGTTGCTCCTCTCGGGCGTGATCTTTCCCTTATTCAGAAGGATTTTTCACGTAAAAATCGTGGTGTCCTTGTTTATCTTATTATTACTGTTGGTTACTATATTTTAGCAATCTACATTTATTACAATCGTATATGTGAATATTATTTATGTGGGGGGTATTTTCCCAACAACTGGTACCAGAGCAGAGGTTCTGCTCATTCATAAAAATATTATTTACGGTCCATTTTACTTTGTGACAAAAAAAATATCAGGAGTAAAATATGAAGTAAGAAGATTCAACGGTAATGATGGTTTCTCCATATGACAAATAAGGTTGAAGGACTTACTAATCCAACAAGGGTTAGATATTGCACTAGATGAAAAAGATGCAAAACCCGAAACTATGAAAGTCGAGGATTGGGCATACATAAATAAGAAGGTGGCTAGTGTGACTGCACTTGTCCGATGAAGTACTTGAGTATATCAGGGGTAAAAATAGTGCATGTGGTGTTTGGAAAAGACTAAAAAGTCTATACATGTCCAAATCCTTAACAAACAAGTGATTTTTGAGAAAGCGATTTTATGCCATCCACATGAGTGAAGGTACAAATTTCTTGTTCTATTTAAATATATTCAATGTATTAATCATGCAACTGGCAAACCTCGTAGAACACAATCACTGAAGTAGATAAGGCAATCTTGCTTCTAAACTCGTTGCCATCTTCCTATGATAATTAAGCAATAACCATCCTGCATGGTAGAGATACCATCGATTTAAAGGAGGTTACATATACCATCCTACTCAATGATAAGATGAGGAGGAATCCCGAAAATCAGGGGCAAACTCTTATCATGAAAAATAGAGGAAGAAGTTTCTATAGAGCATCGAGTAGCCGTGATAAATCCAAAGCTCGTGAAAAGTTCAGGAATCGGTCAAAGGGTAGAAACTGCTACAGTTGTGGTCAACTCGGTCTTTTCAAAAGAGATTACCCAAAGAAATATCAAGGCAAGAACAATGGCCAGAAGAATGATGACAACACAACTACTGCAATGCACAACAATGATTTAGTGGTTCTTTTCGTTCACGAGGAGGAGGAATGCATGCACTCAGCAAGCCAAGAGTCAGAATGGGTGGTTGACACAACAACATCCTACCATGCGCCACCGGTAAGAGAATTCTTATGTAAGTACAAAGTAGGAGACTTTGGGATGGTCAAGATGAGAAATACCACTCACTCAAAGATTGTGGGGATTGGCAACATTTATATCAAGACAAATGGATGCACATTAGTTTAAAAAAATATGTGGCATGTACTAGATATGCGAATAAATTTAATTTCAGGGATCGCTCTAGATCGAGATGGGTACGAGAATCACTTCGCTAATAGGAAGTGGAGACTCACCAAGGGATCATTGGTGATCGCTAAAGGAGTTTCTCCCTACATGTTGTACAAGACAACCGCTGAGATATGTGAAGATGAATTACATGCGGCTGTAGATGATACGCATGTAGATTTATGGCACCGGAGATTGGGCCATATGAGTGAGAAGGGACTACAGATCCTATCCAAGAATTCACTCATCTTATTTGCAAAAGGTACAACTGTGAATTCTTGTGATTATTGTTTATTTGAAAAATGCAGGGTATCGTTTCAAGTAACTCATGGAAAAAATCGAATATACTTGATTTAGTATATTTTGATATTTGTGGTCCAATAGATGTAGAATCAATAGGAGGTAACAAATATTTTTTTACATTTAGAAAATTGTGGGTTTATTTCTTGAGAACGAAAGACCAGGTATTTCAAGTTTTTCAAAACTTTCATGCTGTGATGGAAAGGGAGACATGTCAAAAATTAAAGTGTATTAGGACATTCAATTGAGGAGAGTATACTTCAAAGGAGTTTGAAAACTACTGGTCAAGCCATGGAATCAGACATGAGAAGACAGTTCCTAGAACCCCACAACACAATGGTGTAGCTGAAAGGATGAATCACACCATTGTCGAAAAAGTGAGAAGTATGCTCAAAATGGCAAAACTACCTAAGTTATTTTGGGGTGAAGCAACTCGCACAACCTGTTACTTGATTAACAGAAGTCCATCAGTTCCATTAGAGTTTGACATTCCAGATAAAGTCTGGACCAACAAAGAGGTGTCCTACTCCCATCTGAAAGTGTTTGGATATAAAGCTTTTGCACATGTGACGAATGAGCAGAGAACGAAGTTGGATGATAAAGCTATTCCCTGTATCTTCACCGGTTATGAAGATAAAGAGTTCGGTTACAGATTGTGGGATCCAAAAAGGAAAAAGATCATCAGAAGCAGAGATGTGATCTTCAGAGAAGATGTGGTCGAGATTGATAGTGATCAATCAACAAAGACCAAAAATGATAATGGTACAATTACTAACTTTGTTACTACTCCTAGTGTACCTGTACGTAATCCTTTAACAGATGAAGAATGGCACACGGAAGGTGTAGATAAAGAGGTTGATGAGCATGGGGAGCATATTATTCCACAAGAGGAAGAAGAACAACAATAACAACAACAAGAATGACAAGAACCTTTGAGAAGATCTGAAAGAGAGAAGGTAGAGTCCTCGAGGTATCTTTCTTCAGAGTATATCCTCGTCACTGATAAGGGGGAGCCCGAGAATTTCAAGGAGGTGCTATCTCATCCGTAACAAATCCAATGGATAGAATACATGCAAGTACAGATGAATTCTCTATAGAAGAATGGCATGTGCGAACCGAATGAACTACCAAAAGGCAAAAGCCTACTCAAATGCAAGTGGATCTTTAAGCTCAAGAAAGATAGAAACGACAAGCTGGTCAGATACATAGTTCGATTAGTGGTAAAAAGGTTTCAAATAGAAGAAATGTATTGATTTTGATAAAATTTTCTCACCTATTGTCAAAATGACTTATATCCAAACAATCTTGAGCTTGACAGCTAGCCTAGATCTTGAAGTGGATCAGTTGGATATGAAAACTGCGTTTTTGCATGGAGATTTAGAAGAAGAGATTTATATGGAGTAGCTAGAAGGTTTTGAAGTAAATGCGAAGAAACACATGGTGTGTAAGCTGAATAAAAGTCTTTATGGGCTGAAACAAGAGCCAAGGCAGTGGTACAAGAAGTTTGACTCATTTATGAGAATTCAAACGTATACAAAGACTTTTTCAGATTCATGTGTATACTATAAGAAATTCTCTAATAATTTTATCATCTTGTTGTTATATGTGGGTGATATGCTGATTGTAGGACAAAACGAGAAGTTGATTGCTAAGTTAAAGGAAGATTTGTCCAAGTCATTTAACATGAAAGACTTGGGTCCAGCACAACAAATTCTAGGAATGGAGATTGTCCGAGATACGACAAATAGAAAGTTGTTGCTGTCACAAACGAAGTACATTGAACGTGTGCTTAAACGCTTCAACACGATGAGTGATAAACCCATTTAACATGCCTCTTGCTGGTTATATGAAGTTGAACAAGACAATGTGTCTTACAACAAAGGAAGATAAAGAAAGTATGGCTAATGTTCCATATTCCTCTGTCGTTGGGAGCATGATGTATGCAATGGTATGTACAGACATGATATTGCTCATGTTATCGGTATTGTTAGCAGGTTTCTTGATAATCCCGAAAAAGAACATTGGGAAGCTATGAAGTGGATACTTAGGTATCTAAAGGAACCTCGGATGAATGCTTGTGTTTTGGGAGATCGGATCCAGTCTTGAAGGGCTATACCGATGTTGATATAGTCGGTGATATTGATAATAGAAAATCCACTACTGGATATCTATTCACTTTTTTAGGGGGAGCTATATCATAGCAGTCTAAATTGCATAAGTACGTTGCACTTTCAACAACTGAAGACGAGTATATTACCGCTATAGAAGCTGGCAAGGAAATGGTATGGCTCAAGCAGTTTCTTCAAGAGTTGCAATTGCATCAAAATGACTATGTCATCTATTGTGACACTCAAACTGCAATAGATTTAAGCAAGAACTCCATGTATCATGCAAGAACAAAGAATATCATTGTGAGATATCATTGGATTCATGAGCAAGTAGAGAACGAATCTTTAAAGGTCAAAAAGATTCACACGAGTGAAAATTCTGCGGATATGCTGACCAAGACGATACCAAAAGACAAGTGCAAGCTATGCAAAGAACTTGTCGGAATGAGCACCATATGAAAAATTAGAGATACCTCTTTCAGGTCCATGGGACTAGAGGGGGAGATTTGATGGATCCATCCCATGTGAAAGGAAGACAACTTCCTTTGGCAAAGGCTGCACCGTCCAAATCCAAGCTTGTCAAATAAATAATTGTGTGGCAAGGAAAAGTCAAAAAGGGAAGGAAGACAAGTTACGTTTACCATTTTTTGATGTCATTCTTTACCTCTATAAATAAGGAAGTATTCCTTCATTTGTCGGACACACCAAACAAAGAGAAAGAGAGTGATTTATAAAGTAAGAAGCAAAATACTCTATAAGAAAAAGTATAGAGAGTTTGAGCAGTATTTGTAGTGGGGTAAAAAATAAAAAAGAGTGTTATTTATTTTGAGTGTTTTATGGTATTGGGAGGTTTTACTTAGTACCAAAAATTGTAAAATTCCTGCTATAGTGAAATCAGTTGCTCCTCTCGGGCCGTGATTTTTCCCTTATTCAGAAGGATTTTCCACGTAAAATTCTTGATGTCCTTGTTTATCTTATTATACTGTTGGTTACTATATTTTAGTAATCCGCATTTATTACAATCGTACACCTTAAATATTATTTCTGTGGAAGTTATTTTCCCAACAAATTACACTAATAACAGTTTTTGTAAACAATCATCACCAACCACCATTACCACTACACTCAACAATTACCACTATCAACCACCACTATATATCACACGTTACTGTTGTCAGTCACCACCACTATCAACCACCATAACTAACTATTATTGTCATCCACCATCTACTACCTACAATCACCACTATCAAGCACCACTACCACCATCCACTACTTAGTCGGCACCCACAACCACCACTGTGCCATTATCACCACCAACAATCATATAATTTTTTAAAAATATTTTATTAATATAGTATTGGAAATAATTAATACTATTTGATTTGAATTTATACTTATTAATATTTAATTAATGAAAAAGAGCCTAAAATACCCCTATCATATGCTAAATGGTTTATAAAAAAACTCTGTCCATCTATCCGATTAAAAATATATATGATGTTAATTCTATTCTCAAAAGTGCCCCCACGGCTAACGGCAGCACATGTGGGCCTCTCATTAAATGATGTGGGAACCTTTCATTTGGCCACGTGGCTCTGTGGGGCTGAAATTGCATTTGTATAAATTTCGACCCATTTAACCAATCCGACCCATTCTTTTTATGTGGGTCAGTTCTTTTACCTTATACCCACGACAAAATACTCATTTGTTTTTACCATTTCTCTCATTTCCTCTATCTAACCTATCAAATGGCTATTTTAGGATTTCTTTAGGGTTCATTGTTTGCTCCGATTTGGTGTGCACAAAACAGAAACAATTTCAGTTTCCAGCACTATCTTGCAATATCATTCGAATAAAGTAAGTATTTGCAGCTTTAAATTATTAAATTCTAGGGTGGGAAATATTTGGGAACTGACAAGTTTATGTCTTTTGCATGTGATTTTTTTATGTTGTTTGAGATATTTTTTGTACCTTCTAGATTTATTTATGTTACTTTTGTTTGTGGTGGTCCTTGTCGTGTTAGTCCTACATATTAAAGCTAGGGGTTTTTGTCGATGTGGTCCCATCAACAAATCATATCTTTATATATTTATTGGTTAAGCCTTGAATACTGATGATGTGGTCCCATTTTGCTTTTTTTTATTGTTGTTGCATTGATTTTATCCAAAAGATGGTGGATAAAGTGAACTTGTCTTTTAATTATGGGGGTGAGTGGGTATTGGAACCTACACTGTCTTATACTAAGAAAGATGTGCACATGTTGAGTGGTTATGAAGTAGACCACCACTTATATTGATTTGTGTAAAGAATACACTCAAGTAATAGGATTTGTTGACGTACAATATTGACCTATCTGGGAGGTATTTTTTGTTGGATGGGTGTAACAACCCGACCAGTTATTTTGAGTGTATTAGACTCGATCCCCTATTTAATACATTTCCCGTATCTGTTTCTGCTTATGTGACTTGCCGGGAGGTCTTGTTTTGGTTTCGGAGTGTTTTGGGATACTTAGTCCCTAAAACGGAAGCTTAAGTCTTAAGATTTTGATCGTAGTAGGAAGGGTGTGAAGACGACTCCGGAATGGAGTTCCATCGGTTCTGTTAGCTTCTTTGGATGATTTTGGACTTAGGAGCTTGTCCGGACTGTGAATTTGAGGTCTGTAGCTGATTTAGGCTTGATATGGCGAAAGTCGAATTTTTGAAAGTTTGACCGGGGGTTGACATTTTGATATCGGGGTCGGATTCCGATTCCGGAAATTGGAGTAGGTCTGTAATGTTGAATATGACTTGTGTGAGAAATTTAAGGTCAATCGAGCATGGTCTGGTATGATTCAACATCGTTTGTAGAATTTGGAACATTAAAAGTTCTTTAGGCATGAATCCGAGTAAAATCGGTGTTTTGGTGTTGTTTTGAGTGATTCGAAGGTTCGACTAAGTTCATATTGGGTTATATGACTTGTTGGCATCCTTGGTTGAGGTCCCCGGGGCCTCGGGTAGATTTCGGGTGGTTAACAGACTTGATTTTTGAGTTGATGAAGCAGCTGAAGAGCTGCTGCTACTGGTGTAACCGCACATGCAGATGGGGCACCGTAGGTGCGAGAACGAAGAAGCGTGGCATGAATCGCAGATGCGGGCAAGGCCATGAAGGATAGGAGTCGCAGGTGCAAAGAATTTCCTGCACCTGTAGTAGCGCAAATGCAGACATGTGGGCGCAAGTGCGGGGGCAGCTGGGAGAGAGTGACTCCGCAGAAGCGAGGCCAGGGCCGCAAATGCGCGTTCGCAGATGCGAAACTTGGAGCGCAGGTGCATGCCCTGGAGGTGCAAGTGACTTCCGCAGAAGCGGCATTTTCACCGCAGATGCGACGTCGCAGGTACGATAATAGATCCGCAGATGCGAAAAGTCTGGGCAGAAGGTTTAAAAGTAAGGGTTCGCGATTTTAGTCTAATTTCAACATTTAGGACTCAGACTGATTTCCCCACCTAATTAGTGAGATTTTGAAGTGAAATTTGGGGGTTTAGGGCTTGAGAATTGAAGAGTGGATTTTTGGGGATTTGGATGACCAAATGGTGTCAGATTTTGATAAATTTGGTATGGTTAGACTCGTGAGTGAATGGGCTTTCGAATTTTGTGACTTTTGTCGGATTTTGAGGCGTGGACCCCGGGGCTGGGTCGAGCTTATTTCGGATTTTGGCTTATAATTTTGTGTTTTTCTTGTGGAATTAATTCCTTTAGCCTATATTAATTATAATGTACTGCTTGTGTCTAGAATCGGGGCGTTTGGAGACTGATTTGAGGGGCAAAGGCATTTTAGAGTAGGATTTGTTCGGTTTGAGGTAAGTAACGCTTTCAAACTTGGTTTTGAGGGTTTGAAACCCCGAACTATGTGTTATACGATTGGTATTGAGGTGACGCACATGCCAAGTGATGGGCGTACGAGCATGCACCGTGAGAATTATGGCCTGGTTGATTCCATGGCACTGTATAGTGACTCTATTTTGTTGATATCCGTGTTTTCATCTTGTGATAAAGTAATTGAGCTGTCAATCATGCTAGATATCATGTTTAGGCTTTATGTCGGTACTGTTGAGACCCCTAATGGTCGTTTTTTGCTGTCATCTAACTGATTTTATTGATATTATGTACTCAGTCATGTTCATGCATTTCATATCATATCTCCGTCTTAGTTATTATTTATTAATACATTAGATCATTGTTTCGGGCTAGTTTCCATGATATTGTGAGCCCGTTAATGAGACTGGAGAGATTGATGACTGAGTGAACCTGAAAGCCTGATTATCAGTGACCGTTATGGGATCGGGTTACATGCCGCAACGATTTTACTGATTTTATGATAGCGCTTGGGCTGTAGGAGCCCCTTCGGAGTTTGTAACACACCCCCAGTGAGTGCGGTTGATATTATTGAGGGATGGGTCTTCCCTGGACATGGATCTTGTCCGAAGTACTTGATACCTGGAGATGGATCTTCTTCACAAGGCTAGATTGGCCTTCCTCGGTACTGGGTGACTTATAGTCAGTGATGTATATGTTCCGGGATGGATCTTTTCTGGGCCATATACAATATTGAGTGGTTGAGCATTCGAGAGTGTGAGCACATGAGACTGACAGCATGGTGCATCACATACACCATGTGCATTGGCATATAGAGATAGCAAAGTTATATTCTTTACACTCTTCAGATCTGCTTCACTTTATTGTTTTGAGTTGCCTATTTAATTTGAAAGCATGCCTATATTTTTGTACAGTTATTTCTATTTTATCTATACTGGTTGAGTTCGTCACTACCTTTCAGTCCAAAGTTTGGACTTGTTACTTACTGACTTGGATGTACTTACGTTACTCCCTGCACCTCATGTGCAGATCCAGGTGTTTTTGGTCATGTCGGCAGTTGCTGATTGAGACTTCAGAGTTCGGAGACTACCAAGGTAGTTGGACGACGTTCGCAGGCCTTGACTCCCAATTTATATCACTAGTTGTATTTTCAATTTATTTCTCTAGACACTGTAGTGGACTGTATTCTGATTTAGATGTTCATGTACTCAGTGACATCCCGATTTTGGGATGGATTGTATCGTATTTTGGATATTTATGTTTTCAAAAAGGCTTTCCTAAATTATTAAATTGCTTCCGTCTTTATGTTCAAAGATTTTTTTTAGTTGAGATGTTGAGTTGCGACTTGCCTAGTTCCACGATAGGCGCCATAACGACGGTTAGATTGGGTCGTGATATTATGGAG
>AWOL01S0026557.1:4409-16350 GCA_000715115.1 Nicotiana otophora | reverse complement strand
AGTTAGATTTTGGGCCGTGATAAGTTGGTATCAGAGCCTAGGTTACATAGGTCTCACGAGTCATGAGCAGGTTTAGTAGAGTCTTGCGGATCGGTACAAAGACGTTTGTACTTATATTCGAGAGGCTGTCGAACCCTTAGGATACTTCACATTCTTGAATTCTTGTCGTGTGGATCTGTTAATTCTGGTAACCAAACTTCTGTTGTTCTATTCTCTCACAGATGGTGAGGACGCGTACTACAGGGCAGGACGGACAACCACCAGTACCACCAGTGAGGGTCGCGAGAGGCCGAGGTCGCGGTAGAGGTCGCGGTAGGGGCAGAGGTGCAGCTCGCACCGCAGCTAGGGCAGCACCTATAGATCCGCCAGTTTCCCCAATTCAGGAGCATGCCCCAATGGTGGATGAGCCTGTGTGACCAGCTCCGGCACCACCTGTGCCCATTGTGATTTTAGGCCTTCAGGAGGCCTTAGCTCAGATTCTGACCATGTGCACCAGTCTGGCTCATGCAGTCTCTGTTCCGGTCGCAACAGCCACTTCTCAGGCTGGAGGAGGTGTTCAGACTCCTGCCACCCGCACACCAGAGAAGGTGGTACAGGGACTCCAGACACCTGGGGCACCACCAGCCCAGTCGGTTGCAATTGCTCAGGACTATGTTGTTCCTGTCATGCCCGATGATGAGCAACGTCGATTGGAGAGGTTTGGGAGACTCCACCCTCCATCTTTCAGTGGTACCGAGGGAGAGGATGCATAGGGCTTCTTGGACAGATGTCATAGGATCCTCCATACAACAGGTATTCTGGAGACCAGCGGGGTCTCGTTCACTACTTTTCAGTTTACTGGAGCTGCCTTTACCTGGTGGGAGGCTTATGAGAGGCATAGGCCGGTTGGTGCAGCGCCACTTACCTGGCAGCAGTTCTTTGTTCTCTTTCTGGAGAAGTTCATGCCGCTGTCCCACAGAGAGGAGCTATGCAGGCAGTTCGAGCAGCTTCATCAGGGTGATATGTCCGTGACTCAGTATGAGATGAGATTTTCAGAGTTGGCCCATCATGCTATCTGGTTGGTTCCCACAGACAGGGAAAGGATCATGAGGTTCATAGATGGCCTCACTTTTCAGCTGCGATTGCTTATGACTCGAGAGAGAGTTGTATGGTGATACATTTGATGAGGTTGTCGATATTGCTCGTCCAATTGAGATGGTTTGTAGCCAGGAGTGGGTTGAGAGGGAGGACAAGAGGCCTCGTGGATAGGGTGGATTCAGCGGTGTTCCTTCTGGGGGTCAGTTCTACCACGGTAGGGGTCGTCCTTTCAGACATGCTCATACGACTCACTCAGTTTACCGTGGTGCATCATATGGCCATGGTAAGATGGAATAGTGATTTGGTGGATTGGAAATAACTCTTGGCACGTTCGAGGACGAACGTATGTTTAAGTGGGGGGGGATGTAACGACTCGGTCAGTCATTTTGAGCGTATTAGCCCCGATATCCTATTTACTGCATTCCCCGTATCTGTTTTCTTCTTATATGACTTGTCGGGAGGTCTTGTTTTAGTTTTGGAGTGTTTTAATATACTTATTCCCTAAAACAAAAGCTTAAGTCTTAGGATTTTGATCGTACTCGGAATGGTGTGAAGATGACTCCGGAATGGAGTTCTGTCGGTTCCGTTAGCTCCGTTGGGTGATTTTGGACTTAGGAGGTTGTCCAGACTGTGAATTTGAGGTCTGTAGCTGATTTAGGCTTGAAATGGCGAAAGTGGAATTTTTGAAAGTTTGACCGGGGGGTTGACTTTTTGATATCGGGGTCGGATTCTGATTTCAGAAGTTGGAGTAGGTCCGTAATGTTGAATATGACTTGTTTGCATAATGTTAGGTCAATCGGGCGTGGTTTGTTATGATTCGACATCGTTTGTAGAATTCGAAAGTTTAGAAGTTCTTTAAACATGAATTCAGGTGTAATCGGTGTTTTCGTGTTGTTTTGAGTGATTCGAAGGTTCGACTAAGTTCATACTGGGTTATATTACTTGTTGGCATGTTTGGTTGAGGTCCCGGGGGCCTCGGGTAGATTTAGGGTGGTTAACAGACTGGATTTTTAAGTTGATAAAGCTGCTGAAGAGCTGCTGCTATTGGTGTAACCGCACCTGCGGAGTGGGCACCGCAGGTGCGAGCACGCAGAGGCGTGGCATGAATCGCAGATGCGGGCAAGGCCATGAAGGACAGGGGTCGCAGGTGCGAAGAATTTCCCTCACCTGCGGTAACGCAGACGCGGACAAGTGGGAGCATGTGCGGGGGCAGCTGGGAGAGAGTGACTCCGCAGAAGCGAGGTCAGGGCCGCAGATGCGTGTTCGCAGGTGCAGAACCTGGAGCGCAGGTGCGGGCCCTGGAGGTGCAAGTGAATTCCGCAAAAGCAAAATTTTAATCGCAGATGCGGCGTCGCAGGTGTGACAATAGGTCCGCAGATGAGAAAAGTCTGGGCAGAAGGTTTAAAAGCAAGGGTTCGCGATTTTAGTCTTATTTCAACATTTTGGTCTCGGATTTAGGCGATTT
Organism: Nicotiana otophora; assembly: GCA_000715115.1. Taxonomy (NCBI): domain Eukaryota; kingdom Viridiplantae; phylum Streptophyta; class Magnoliopsida; order Solanales; family Solanaceae; genus Nicotiana; species Nicotiana otophora. Next base: position 13,808 of record AWOL01S0026557.1, on the reverse strand, counting down.
GGGAGAATATTTTCGAGGTGATTAGTGAGGTAAGCTTATCTTACTCATTTTGGATCATAAAAATTGTTTTCTCACTGATTTCTCCACCTAATTAGTGAGATTGTGAAGTGAAATTTAGGGGTTTAGGGCGTGAGAATTGGAGAGTGGATTTTGGGGATTTGGATGACCAAATGGTGTCGGATTTTGATAAATTTGGTATGGTTAGACTCGTGAGTGAATGGGCTTTCGGGTTTTGTGACTTTTATTGGATTTCGAGGTGTGGGCCTGGGTCCGGTCGAGCCTATTTCGGATTTTGGCTTTTAATTTCGTGTTTTTCTTGTGGAATTGATTCCTTTAGCCTATATTAATTATACCGTACTGCTTGTGGTTAGATTCGGGGCGTTTGGAGACTGATTCGAGGGTCAAAGGCATTTTGGAGTAGGATTTGCTCGGTTTGAGGTAAGTAACACTTTCAAACTTGTTTCTGACGGTTTAAAACCCCGAACTATGTTTTATACGATTGGTATTGAGGTGACGCACATGCCAAATGATGGGCGTACGAGCGTGCACCGTGAGAATTGTGGCCTGGTTGATTCCACGGCATTGTATAGTGACTCTATTTTGTTGATATCCGTGTTTTCATTTTGTGATAAAGTAATTGAGTTGTTAATCATGCTAGATATCATGTTTAGGCTTTATGCCGGTACTGTTGGGACCCCTAGTGGTCGTTTCTTACTGTCATCTCACTAATTTCATTGATATTATGTACTCAATCATGTTCATGCATTTCATATCATATCTCCATCTCAGTTGTTATTTATTGATACATCATAACATTGTTTCGGGCTAGTTTTCATGATATTGTGTGAAACTGGAGAGATTGATGACTGAGTGAGCCTGAGAGCCTAATTATGAGTGACAATTATGGAATCGGGCTGCACGCCGCAGCGGTTATATTGATTTTATGATAGCGCTTGGGTTGTAGGAGCCCCTCCGAAGTCTGTAATATACCCTTAGTGAGCGCGGCTGATATTATTGAGGGATGGATCTTCCCTGGACATGAATCTTGTCCGAAGTACTTGATACCTGGAGATGGATCTTCTCCATAGGGCTTGATTGGCCTTCCTCGGTACTGGGTTACTTATAGTCAGTGATGTATATGTTCCGGGATGGATCTTCCCTGGGCCGTATGGGCCATATATAGTACCGAGTGGTTGAGCATTCGAGAGTGTGAGCACGTGAGGCTGACATCATGGTGCATCACACACAACATGTGCATTGGCATATAGAGATAGCAAAGTTATATTCTTTACACTGTTCGGATCTGCTTCACTTTATTGTTTTGAGTTACCTATTTAATTTGAAAGCATGCCTACGTTTCTGTATAGTTATTTCTATTTTATCTGTACCGGTTGAGTTCGTCACTACCTTTCAGTCCAAAGTTTGGACTTGTTACTTACTGAGTTGGATGTACTCACGTTACTCCCTGCACCTCGTGTGCAGATCCAGGTATTTTTGGTCATGTCGGCAGCTGATTGAGACTTCAGAGATCGGAGACTACCAAGGTAGTTGGACGGCGTTCGCATGCCTTGACTCCCAATTTATATCACTAGTTGTATTTTCAGTTTATTTCTCTAGACACTGTAGTGGACTGTATTCTGATTTAGACGCTCATGTACTCAGTGACACCCCAATTTTGGGATGGATTGTATCGTATTTTGAATATTTATGTTTTCAGAAAGGCTTTCCTAAATTATTAATTTGCTTCCGTCTTTATGTTCAAATTTTCTTTTTTTGTGTTGAGATGTTGAGTTGTGGCTTGCCTAGTTCCACGATAGGCGCCATAACGACGGTTAGATTTTGGGTCGTGACAATGGGGATGAAGGGACTAGGAAGTTTCAAGCCCTAATTAATGGTGGTTTCACTTATGTACATTTATTTGGTGTTGACCTTCTAGATGATACTCTTAATGTTCCTGTATTTACCCAACAAACTGATACAAATAGTGTACCTGTTGTTGTAACTACTGACTGTGATAGTAGTGAATATGATACAAATATTGAAAGTGTTGATAGTGATGCCCTAGGTTTATTTGAGAGGCAAAAGAAGTTTGAGATAATTGACCAACTTGATAGGTATAAAACATTGGAAGAAGATATGACTTTTATGGATCTTGTTGAAGCTAATGAGTTTATTGGTTTTTATGTTGTTTCTAATAAGAGGGCCTTCAGGTAGATAAGAGTGATAGGAGAAGACTTAGATACAAGTGCCATATTGGGTGTCCTTTTAAATGTCTTATTTCTAAGGATGGCAGAGATCAAGGGGTAAAGATAAAAACTTAGAGGGATGAACATGATTGTGGTGAAGTTTTTGAGAACAGAAGAGCTACTCTCGCTGCTTTAGCACATTATTTTAAGAGAAAGATTCAAAATAATCCTAAGTTTAAGGTTAAAGAGATGAAGGTTGATTTAGAGGATGATTTAGTTTGAATGTGAGTGATTCAAAGTTAAAAAGGGTGAAGAGAATGGTTTTAGAGAAATTGGAGGTCAGTTACTTGGATGAGTACAACAAGTTGGAGGCATATGTTGAAGAGTTAAGAGAAACCAACCTTGGGACTGATGTGTTGATAGAGATATCCAAGGATGCAATGGAGGAAGGTAAGAGAAGATTTTTGATGATGTATGTCTGCTTCCATGCCCTCAAGAGTGGATTCAAAGTAGGTTTGAGACCTTTTATATGTCTAGATAGAACCTTTTTAAAAGGCAAATGCCAAGGCATGTTGTTAGTTATTGTTGCTCAAGATTCTTGCAAGCATGTGTGTAACGACTCGGTCGGTCATTTTAAGAGATGTAGACCCGTTCTCCTAGTTACTACTCATTTTATGCTTTATAGCTGCTATGTGACTTTTCGGAGGTAGTTGGTTCGGGTCCGGTGAGGTTTCAGAATGAATTGAGACACATAGTCTCAAGGTTGAAAGCTTAAGTTGAAAAGATTGACCGGATGTTGACTTATGTGTAAACATCTCCGGAATGGAGTTTTGATGGTCCCGTTAGCTCCGTTGGATGATTTTGGACTAAGGAGCGTGTTCGGATTCTGATTGGGAGGTCTATAGTTGAATTAGGCTTGAAACGGCAAAAGTTGAAAATTTAGGAGTTTGACTGAGAGTGGACTTTGTTGAGATCAATCGGACGTGATTTGATAGGTTTCAGCATCGAATGTGGAAATTAAAAGTTCAAATTTCATTGGGCTTGAATCGATGCCCGATTCGTGGTTTTAGCATTGTTTGATATGATTTGAAGGCTCGACTAAGTTCGTATTATGTTTTATGACTTGTTGGTATATTTGGTTAAGGTCCCGGGGGCCTCGGGTGGAGTTTGGTTGGTTAACGGATCGAAATGGGAGTTTGAAGGATTGCTAAAGTACCAGGTCTGGTGCAATCGCACCTGCAAGGGTTTTGATCGCAGGTGCGACACCGCATGTGTGCACCAGCCATCGCAAAAGCGACCAGAAGTGGAGTTGGGCAGTGCTCGCAGGTGCGAAGAGCTTGCCCGCACCTGTGAGGTCGCAGGTGCGAAGTCTTGAGCACAAAAGCGGAAATGGAGATGGGTGCTAGGACCACAAAAGCGGAAGTGTGGCTCGCAGGAGCGAGTCTGCAAGTGTAGTGTTATGGTCTGCAGGAGTAGAGGGAACCGTAGAAGCAGGAGAAGGATCACTTCCGTGACACCGCAGAAGGAGATAAGTTGTCGGAATTGCGAGAAGGCCTGGGCAGTCTATTAAAACGTGGGTTCCGTGATTTTTCACAATTTTAAACATTTCAAGCTCGGTATTTGGCAAATTTTGAGAGGGATTTCGAAGGTATTCTTGAGGTAAGTCACTTGTGGTTTAATTTATTCAATAATTATGTTTTCCCATTGAATTTTCCACCTAGTTTGTGTGTTTTTGAGGTGGAATTTGGGAATTGGCGGTTAGGGATTTGGAAAGTTTAATTTGGGAATTTGAGTGGCGATTTGATGTCGAATTTTGGTAAATTTGTATGGTTAGACTCGTGGTTGAATGGGGTGTTCTGATTTTATGACTTTTATTGGATTTCGAGACGTGGGCCCGGAGGCGGGGGCGATGTTTTAGCTGACCTTTTGAATTTAATTGAGAATTTAGTATTTTCTTATGGAATTGATTCCTTTAGCTCGTGTTGGTTGTATCAAACTATTTGTGGCTAGATTTGAGGCATTTAGAGGTTGTTTCGCGAGGCAAGGGCGTGTTGGAGTAGAGATTTGCACGGTTTAAGGTAAGTAACACTTTTAAGCTTGGTTCTAAGGGTATGAAACCCCGAATTTTGTGCTATGTGATTCATGTTGAGGTGACGCGCATGCTAGGTGACGGACGTGTGGGCGTGCACTGTAGAAATTGTGATTTAGTCGATTCCCTGGAACTGTATAGCTATTTTATCTGAATATTTTGTTGTACTCTATGTGTTATAGCACTTGAGCTGAGATCCATGCTATAAATCATGTTTAGGCTATATGATGGTGCCTATGGGACCCACAGTGGTCTTTCTTTGTTATTGAGCTATTTGTTTAATTGTAGTCGTCAAATTCATCATTACGTGTCATATGTCAATCTTTGTTGTCGTATATTGTCACATCTCGTATCATTGATTAGGGTTGCTTAGCATGAGTGTTATGAGCCCGAGAGACTGGAGAGATTGGTGACTGAGTTGGGGCCTGAGTGTCGTGTTGTGAGTGATATCTCTATATATATATGGGTCGGATTTCAGGCCGCAACAAGTCTTAGGGTTATATATATGTGGATCGGGTTGCACGCCGCAACAAGTCTTATGGCTATATATATGTGGATCAGGTTGCGCGTCGCAACGGGCCTTACGGCTATATGCGGATCATGTTGCACGCCGCAGTAGGTATCATACAATACTAAGTGACTGAGTGTGGTGAGCGAGAATTGAGACAGGCAGATTGAGTGCTTTGAGAGTGTGCGTACTTGAGATTTCTCTATGTTGCATCACATATGGCTCTCACATTGGCATGTAGCTATAGAGACGTCATACTCTACTTATCAGTCACAATTGGCATATTTCATCTTTGCTAAACTTAACTATTGAACCTAGAAGCATGCCTACTTTTCTGTATTATTAATCTCTATATCTTTACTGTATTGTTTGAGCTCGCCACTGTCTTCAGACCACATGTTAGATTTGTTACTTATTGAATTGGTTGTACTTACACTACACCATGCACCTCGAGTGCATATCCAAGTGCTTATGGTCACGACGGTTGTTGAGTTGTGGAGTCCGTACATTCGGAGATTATCGAGGTAGCTATTGGGCGTTCGCATACCTTGACTCTCCTCCCTTATCTTTTATTTTATTTATTTCAGTTTTGTATTCTAGACGATGTACCAGACTAAATCTTTATGTAGATGCTCATGTACTCGGTGACACCCCAATTTTGGGAGAGATTATGTATTGAATTATGACTTTATATCCTGCTTTTAAAGGATTTTTCTTTAATTATGTTGTTTTCATATCTTTCAAAGATTTAAAGTGTTGAAAATTTCTGAGTAGTCAGCTTTTCTAGTACTATGATATGTGCAATCACGACGGGTTGGTTTTGGATCGTGACAATGTGTATCCACTAGCTTGGGTTGTGGTGGATAAGAAAACAAAAAGAACATGACAGTGGTTCATGGAGAACTTGAAGGCTTTTTTGGATTGGAAAGATGGTGAAGGGTATACATTCATGTCAGATATGTAGAAGGTATGTTACCATATGCTCAGAATTTTTCTTCAAAATTATGTTATTTAGTTTATTAATGTAATGTTTCTTCATGTGCAGGGTCTATTAGATGTTGTATGGAATGTATGCCCACAATCATATCACAGATATTGTGCAAGGCATATTGAAGCAAACTGGAGCAAAGATTGGAAGACTGATGAGATAAAAAAAAATTAATGTGGTGGTGTTCCTGGAGTACATATGAGGAAGAATTTAAGGATATGTTGAAACAGTTAGGTGCAGTGTTTGAGGATGATGTCAAGGACTTTCTGAAATATCCTCCAGTAAGCTGGTGTAGAACTTACTTTGATACATAATGTAAGAACCCAATGGTGGACAACAACTTACAGAGTTTTTCAACTCTTGGATTCTTGAAGCTAGACATAAGCCAATTGTGAATATGCTTGAGGATATAAGAGTGAAGGTGAAGTCTACTATTGACTAAATGCTTGTTAATTTGTCTACTATTTGTTAACTTGTCTATTGTTGACTAACTGCTTGTTAATTTATCTAACTAATATAGGAGTGAAGGATTAATAACTGCTTGTTAAATAGTCAACTATTAACTAACTGCATGTTTACTGGTTGATAATTGAAGGTGATGAATCAATTAAAGGATAGAGAAGATGAAGTTAGCAGTTGGAGAGGTGAATATAACCCATATGCAATAGATCTGTACAATGACTATAGAGAGATGTCTTCAAAGTGCAATGAAAATTTCAATAGAGATAGGGGTTTTGAAATAAGTGAAGGTGAAGACAAGCACACAGTGATTCTGGAGCAACAAAGGTGCACATGCATGATTTGGGACTTGTTTCGAATCCCATGTGCTCATGTTATCAAGTCATTCAACTATAAGGAGCTGGACCCAACACTTGGGATTCACTGGTGGTATTCCAAACAAGTTTGGCAGTTGGTGTATCAGCTCAAACTGCAACCTGTTAGAGGTGAAAATTTTTGGAAAGTTGAGCCACACCAAGCCATAGAACCATCACCATTAGCAAAGATGGTTGGTAAACCTAAAGTGAAAAGGTCAAGAGAGAAGGATGAAGCTAGAAAAAAGCAAGGAGAATGGTCAACTTCTACGAAGGGTCTTCAAATGACTTGTGGTTTTTGTGGCAAGACAAACCATAATAAAAAAAGCTATCCATTAGCCAATAAGGTATACTTACAATCTGCTTTTTATACTTACAATATACTTTTTATACTTACAGTCCAAGAATGTGCAAGACCACACTCAGACAACTCAAGACCAAGAATCAGAATTTTTCATGGTCCCTAATCCTGGTTTTAAAGTACAAGACCAACAAATGCCAAGTCAGACTAGCCAACCAAGTCAGTTGTCCAGTCAGCACTCCAGTTAATACACTCAGATGACAAGTTAACAATCCTGTTAGTACACTCAGATGCCAAGTCAGCACTCCAGTCAGTATACCCAGGCAACTCAGATGCCATGTCAGAATATTCAGACCAGAGGAAGGTTTATTCAAGCAAACTTTGGTGCAGAAGCTGACCCAGTTTTGAGGCCTAAGGTTGTCTCTGATATTAATACTAGACTTTAGCATAAGAATCAACAAAATTATGGGTCTAGGAAGATACAATTCACAGGAGATCACACAGGTAGCTAACAACCAACAAAACTGTCAATACTTCCCAAAGAGAACTACCTGGAAGGAAAATGAGGCAATGACAACAGCTTAACTATTGGGTTTGAAATAGAATAAGATTGGTAAACTTAAAATTATAAGAGGCAAGGGGAAGGGCAAGAGGGAGTAGTGTAGCAAGTAATGATGGATGTAATATACATTTAAATACTTTTTTTGCATGACTGTTTGACTACATGATGTTTGTTCATGTTCTACGTTTTTAGACAAGTAGATGTTGTGACAGTGGTACATGTTTTTGGATCACACATTTACTTGTATAACAGCAATGTTTTGTTGGGCTTAAATATTGAAACAACTTATGTTTGCTACTCGATTAATGGTAATGTTCTTCTTGTCTATCTGTTGGAGATGATTCTATTTGACTTAGTGATTTTTCATGTATACAAAAAGTTGTATGAGAGTGAAGGATAAACAAAAAACTTTATTTCATACCAACAAAGAACTATTACAAGTGCAGCATTACAACATCTGCAGAATTACAACATCTGAACCAAATCGATAAACATCTGCAAAATTACAACATCTACATAATTATAAAATAACCTAACTACACCACACCATCTTGAAAACTAGAACCAACACAAAGACAACCCAAGAAAACAAAATAAACCACTTCATGATTTGTAGTTATCCTCCATCCTAGCGACATTCTCTAAGTTTTCCGAATTAATTTCCTCCATCTCTTCCATTATTTTCTCCATTTTCAGTCTTTCAGCAGAAACAACATCTTCCAAGTTAGCCATCATCTTCTTCAGATAATTTCTTTCAACTTCCATTGACTTCAACGCATTCTCCAAGTTATTGATTAACATCATCACATGTGGTGGCACCTCTTCATCCTGCCATTCCCACAAACCACATGAAGCTTTCTCGACAAAATGAGGGTGATCACGCCCAACTATGCCTTATAAAAGAACTAAGCGGTCGTTACAAATATAATTCGGTTTACAAGTCCGGAGTCGAATCCCACAGAGAACTAAGGCTTAGCTACAGTTGCTCAATATCGCTAAGAAACACAAGTCCAAACAATTTCCTAATTATAAAGATTATAATGTTTATTTTTTTACCTAATTAAATAACAAATACTAGAAAGCAGTAAAACTATCAATTAACAAGGATAAGGATTGGAGACAAGATTAAGGAGGTCTAGAGTTATGATTTTCCCAATTGTCGGAATTCTTTCCGCTACGTTTCCTATATATTTGCCTAAGTCTTCTCTACCGATCATGAGCACTCTAACTGTCGTAACTCTCTCCCGAGTAATTACCATAATTTACTAGACATATTCTCCCAAATTNAATTACGCTAGCTGGCATTAAGTACAGCTCACTCAGATCGCACCAAGATTTCGTTATCCCTAATCCCACCTTTAAACCTCCGTATTGATCCCTCATATACGTTTAGAAGTGATGTTGTTCAATAACTACCTAAATATGCACTCTCTCTCGAGTAATACATACTAAATAGGCGCAGCTAATTGAGGGCCCTTCAATCAACCACAAGAATAATATAGTTGAACAAATAGAGAAAATACTACGACAAATTTATATTAACGTAACAAGAAAATCATCCTCCAATAGGTTCTATCAAAACCCTAGATAACAAATTAGCTATTCATAATAGTATGCATAACTACAATACTAGAATTCATAACCAATAATGAAAATAGGAAGAAAGAAGTGAAAAACTCGTAGAAAAATTCTCCGCCGTGCTCCTAGTGTGTTCTTTCTTCCTTAGGTCGAATTCCCGGTCTAATGTCGGTCTCTCTGTCCAATCTTGGTCTTTTAATCTCGGTATCCACCCCAAAGTGGCATTTTTAGGTCTATTTATATGTGTAGGAAAAGACCTAAACGTGTAGGTCAAGTCCTAGTCAAACCAGGAGACGAAATAAGCCTTCAAAACTCTAATTGGACCTGGCCCCAGGCCTGGCGTCGCCAGCCTAACGCCTGGTTCAGCCTGGCTTT